>PVLD010000401.1:0-295402 GCA_004027595.1 Dinomys branickii | reverse complement strand
ATCCATCCATCCATCCATCCATCCATCCATCCATTATCTCTCCATTCTTCCAGCCCTCCATCTTTTCATCTCTCCATCCTTCCACTTTTCCGTCTCTCCATTTCTATAGACATCAACCATCCCTCCATCCTTCCATCTCTCCATCTCTTGCCCATTCATCTCTCCATTCCTTCTTCCAGGTACAACTGAACACTTGCTCTGGTTGGGCCCTGAACTTGCTCCTGGGGAGCAGGGTAGAGTCCGGCCCTGGGCTTGGGGAGCTCAGCAGGGCCACATCCTAGTTAGGTATGGAGGTGTGCCCTGTCTTAGGGCTCTATCTGTAATCAGCATGTGGCACCACTGGGCCACAGTTGTCATTTCATTTTATTCTTAAAATTCAAGTGGTACAACTTTCCTCTTCCTTCACACCCACCTTCAGTGAAATTCTGTGTTCAGTCAATTTACTTTTGTGTCTTTCCTTCCTGTGTTTCACTGCAGTCCGTACCACCAAGGTTTATAGAGTGTCCCTGGGGCTCTGATTCTTTAGACTGTGGCAGTGCAGGCCATGGGTGACTCATCTCACTCTCTCATGAATAAATTCACCTAGGTTCTTTTTGTGCTGCCAAAAGTTTCCAGCCTCTGGGTTGATATCATTTGAGCATTTCAAGGCTAATTTGTATGCTTGATCAGCTAATCTCCTTGTCAGCCACATTTGTTAAAAGAATGAAGATTTGTTGTTGCTGTTTTTATTTCCTTTTGGCTGTAGTAGAATTTTCAAGACTTACAAGGAAGCTGCCTGTGCTACTCCCAACACAGCCCTTCCACCTGGCAGGAAAAGCCAGTAACAGCAGCAGCAGGCCCCCTGGTGACAGGTGGCAGGGAGTGGTGGGGAAGAGGGGGTGCGAGAAGTCACAGTACATCATGTGGGAATCAGCAGGCACATTGCCATGGTGCCCTTGGCATCCATGAGTCCCAACAGATTTAGGTTGCGAGATGCCTACTTGATGCTAGAACATTATCAGCAGGAGTTACAAGGGCTCAAGGGACATGGGCTTTGGTTTTCAGTGCTTTTTGTGGTGGTGGAGACTAGGGATTGAACACAGGGCTTTTTCACTGAACTATAACCCCAGGCCCTTTAAAATAGTTTTAAATTTTGAGGAAGAGTCTCATTAAGTTGCTAAGCTGCCCGGGCTGGGGTTGAACTTGTGATCCTCCTGCCTCAGCCTTCCAGAGTGTGGGGGTTGCAGCTGATGTCTAGCTGATTTTTATATTTTAAGAATGAATTTATCAAGCAAGGGACAATGGACAGCGAGCTCTCAGCCCAGGAGGAGTAGAGTGCTGTGGGCAGGTCTGGCCTGTGATTCCTGACTGTGTACTGGGCTGCATCCCCTTCTTAGGGAATATAAGATGCAGGAGTTGGCAGATTGCTGTGGACAATGGGCCCACCTCTTGTCAGGTGGGGGTGGCTGTAGACCCAGACAATAGGCCTGACCAACCCTGATCCTGCTGTCTGCTGCTTGAGACAGATGCCCAGAACCTCTGTGAGTGCCCCAGGGGTGACCTTGAGGGTTTCCCTGTCACTTTGTGGAGGACGTCCAGAGAGGGAGGGAGGCAGACAATGAAAGAATCAGGCCAGGTGCTTGGCCTCTCCGGAGGAGCATGGCCTGGCAAGGCTGAGACTGCCCCAGGACAGGGGGCCTTCTCCTAAGCATCTCCTGGCTGGAAGCAGGACACTGGTCAGCACAGGCATAGGCGTGGCCCAGCACTGGTCAGCTTGGGGCCAGGCCTCTCGGTCTCGAGGGAGAACCACAAGACTTGATTCTGCTGGCACCATTCATTCCCGAAGGCCCTGCCCAGCCTCACACTTGGCCCCTAAAAGTATGCAGAAAAGCAATGAACACTGATGACTTCCAAAGTCCCTGGGAGTCTGGGTATCAGATTTTACAATCGAGCCTGCCCTTGGAAAGTCTGGCTCCAAGTGGACATTTGTTTTTGAGTTGGGGGCACAGGCAGAGCTTTCTTAGCAGGGTGAGGGGAGCCCAGAGGACCTGCCCTAGGAGAGAGTGTACACAGGGGGCTAGGAGCCATTTCAAGCACACAGATAGGGTCCTGTCTTGGGCGGGCAGTCACACATGAGTGTGTGTGCATGCATGTTTTTGTATGCATGTGTTAATGCATCCATTCACACATATCTGCACATGTGTACAGTGTATGCATGCTGGTGTGTGTGCATGGACAGCTGTGTGTGGACATGTGTGTATTGTATGTGTGCACATACATGTGCAGAGATACAGATATCCATGTGCTCTTGTGTGCATGTGTCCTGGGGACTTTTGCTGATGTTTGATTGCTGATCTTAGGTCCTGCTGGGAACAGGTGTCTTGACCTTGACTTTAGATAAAGAAGTGGAACCCAGGGAGGTGAGTTACTTGACCAATGCCTCCAGCTCCTTGAATTCACAGTTGGCTCTGTAAGACTTCACAGCTCCCTTTCTCTGGCCGTCATCTGAAGTCCTGGGTCCTCTGCCCTGCCACATCGGTGACCCAGGACCCAAGATGGGGTTCAGCTATGCACCTTGCTAGTGTTTCTTGGGTTGTGATCACGATGACCGCAGTGTTGGAGCAGCTGTCCTTGCCAAGCACAGGCGGATCGATCCTACGGCCCAGAGCTGCCTCCCAGCTTGGCTCTTAGCACCAAGGACAAGCAGCCTGCACCTCCTCTCTCCAAGCCGTGGTTTGTAGGCTGGGACTGTGCTCTGGGTCTCATGGTTGTTCACAAACACACTCAATGGGTATTTATCAATCTGCTTAAATGCTTGACACTGTCCTGGTCCTTAAGGGAGGGGAGTGACAAAGCCTGAGTTGTATGCTTGTCCCTCTACTCACCACTGTTCCTCATCTGTAAAATGGGCCACACTACAGAAGGTCAGGGACAGTGCAGACGGTGCCTTGGACATGACGTCCAGACATGAGTTTTCATAAGACACAGGGCAGAAGCACACTAATGTCCAAGTTGCAGCTGCCGAGTCGGTGAGTAGAGGAGTCTCTCTAGCCCTGCAACAGGCCATCCTCACTCAGCCTTCCTCTTTCCTCTTGTGCTGGGTACAGAAATACTTGGAGACACCAGCTATGAGGACTGTGAAGGTGCCAGGTCCCTCTTGGGCAGCTTCCTCTGTGGCTCTCAATCTTGCAGTGAGGAGCTTGGCCTCCTAAGAGGTTTTGGTTGGTCCAATGTTCTCCATGTGGCCAAGTTCTGCCCATGATTTCAGGCCTCCTGCCTGGCTCCTGAGCTGTGGTAGGGCCCAGGTCAGCCAAAGGCTGGGACTACTGGTAAATGGGGATTGGTCCATGTGGCCGCTTCCTCAAAGGATCCTGAATGGGCCTCCCCACCTGCACACAAATAAACCTTTTCCTTTGGGGTGCTGTTGCTCATGGCTGAGACCACTGGGCATTTGGAGGACAGCTACAAGCTGTGAGCCACACAGGACTCACACATCTCAAAAAGTCAGGGTGAAACCAGCTATGATCTCAGTCTATCCAAGTGGCTACTTTGGGGAGTCCCCATGGGTCTGAAATCAGGTTTCTAAAGTTGCCAATGCTGTTAGAAATGATGCTTTCATTGCATAAATGCTGGCACAGGGCCAAGGAGAAGGGCTGTTCAGGGTCATTCTGAGCTCTGGGGCCATGTGCAGGCAGCACTGCTTGTACCTGGTAACTCTCAATGATTTTCTAGGTATTTTCCTCCTCTTCACCAGCTTAGAGTCACAGTGACTTATGGGGTGACAGCACATGGGACATGTGGCCCATTTTGCAGATGATGAGACAGTGGCCCAGGGGGAGGGGAGGCTTCTTTGAGGCTGAATGTTTATCCCGGGCAGAGCTAGGTCCCTGATTTGAGTCCCAAGGATTTGGGTCCTCACAAGTCTCGGGTGGGAGGCTGATGCTGGGCAGGGGGCTGGATGCACAGCTCCCCAGGGCTGTGTAGAGAAGCTCCTCTCTGCTGTGTCTATGCTGGGCAGGGGCATGAGGTTGGCAGAGGCCAGGAAGGACGAAAACATCCCCTCCTCCAGGCCCTATCAGCGGTGTCACAGCATTGCTGGGAGCACTGTTTAATCGGTTCTCAGGGGGGATGTCAACAGGTTGACAGCCTGGCTGCTAGGGTGTCTCGGAGTGGGGATAGTCCACTTGCTGAGGCGCTGGAGGCTGTCATTGGGGCTGTTGAAGGGAGGGGAACGGTGGCTTGGTCTGCAGGCAGCCTTGGTGTCACAGAACACTTTCTCCTCCAGGCATCAGCAGTGGCTGAATTGCTCCTTTGACCTGGCTGCCCAAAGGATGATGGGACCTCAGAGCCCCAGCGGGTGACAGAAGAAGAACTGGCCTTGGATGGCAAATCGTTTTATCTAACTCTCTGGGAAAGCTGCAGAGGAAATAGCTGGGGGCTCAAGTCTTAGAGCCAAACCCCCAGAGCAACGGACTGACCTCTTGGTTTCCCCAAGCTTTGGCTTTCTTATCTAAATAGTGGGGGGCTGATGAGATCCTCCCCAAGGGAGGCAGCACTGGGGTCCCCTGGCATGCTCCAAATATCCTCTCTTCTTGGTACAGTCAGTGGGCCATGGTGTTGGGTCACACTGGGACAGCCTGTGTTGGGAAGATTGCTTTGAACCTGGTGAGACAGAGCTGCCCTCTGGACTGTGATTCTAGGGGAAAAGGGGTGGCGGTGGGGGATAAAGGCAAGGGGCAGGGGGAGGGGGAGGTGAACCCAGGATTGAGGAAGGAAAGATGGACTGTTGGGGACTGCAGACTCCCTGTGGCCTCGTTTCTCACGAGGGAGAAGCTGAAGGAACACTGGAGTCCAGTGTTCTGGGACTTGAGGAGGACTAGCAGGCTAGGTGCCCCCTCTCCAAGTATGAAGTCATCCTGTCCCTTCTTCCTCCATGCTCCAAACCTGGCATCCCATGGAGATAATGCCAATCACAATAACGGTGACAATGGCCCTGTCTAGCAGTGCCCCTTCAACTTCCAGATAGACACAAGGCACAGGGGTACTGGTTACCTGCTGAAGGCTGCAGGTCCTAGTGGCACGGGTTGGAACACCAAACTGCCCCCTGTCCTCCCTTGTCCCTCTGGGCCCTCAGTCTGGCTGTGTGAGGCCTGAGGAAGGAGCTGGCAAGGGGTGACCAGATGAAGCTCAGCTGGGCCATTGGGTGGCACATCCACACGGCCCTGCCGTCCGGGCGGTGTCAGGCCAGCGCCAAGCAGCCAGCCTCGGAAAAGCTGGCTCATTTGGCGGCTGTTCTGGGCTCAGCGGTGAGATGTTTGTCCCCCTCCTGCCCCCATCCGGCTATGACAAGTGCGCCTTCAGCAGATATGACAGCCATGGGTGGGGGGTCCCTGGCCCCTGTCCATGTCTCCACACTTGACTTGCTCGGAGCCCACTGGCCCGAGATAATGCCCCCGATGGAAGTCGGCGGCCGGAACATCGGGTGGACGCTTTGCTTTTTTTTCCTTCCTCTTTAATACATTAAACATGCATTACTGGATTTCTACCCGGTTCCTCTGACAGCTGTGGAAAAATAAAGAAAATTCGGTTTGAACTTAAAAAGCTGGGGCTTAATTTATGTCCCGTACCTTTGTCTGCCTGGGTCTTTTCCCTCTTCCGAAGGAAGGGCCCCAGGGAGCGGGAGACAGAGGCCCGGCCACCCCACACGGCCCCGCGGTGCCCGGACCTTAATAGGGGCGCCCAGTGGCCAGCACGGAGGCCAGTTTTCAGATGGAAATAGGACAAACAATGCAATCATCTGTCCCGCAATCTGTTTTGAAGGGGAAAGAAAGAGCGGCGGAGAGGAGAGAGCCGTTTTCTGCCGGGGGAGGTTTCATTCAGGGCGTTTTACAGGAAAGGACAGATGTCATGAATGCTGATGCAGGGGTCTGGGGCTGGGGGCTCCTAATTTCCAGAGCTGTGGAGACAAAGGGTTTTAATAACACAGGGAGGCACATGTCGGTGGGTGGGGCTTGTGACTCATTCTGGTGTCCCTGGGTCTGTCTGTCTCTTATCTCTCCCTCTCTCTGTCTCTCCCACACTTTGGGGGGTACTGGGGATTGAACCCAGGGACTTCACACTGACTTGCATTTCCAGCCCACTTTTAATCTGGAGACAGGTCCTCACTAAGTTGCTAAGATGCTCAGGGTCTTTCTACGAAGCTACATTCTCAGCCCTTTAAAAAACATTTTTTTTGCTTTTTTTCAAAACAAGATCTTGCTAAGTTGCTCAGGCTGGGCTTGAATTTGCACTCTTCCTGCCTCAGCCTCCTAGAGCATGGGGATCGCAGGTGTACACCACCACCCCTCAGTCGCCTTCACTTCTGAGGCTAAGGAAGAGTCTTCTGTGGGGATGGATCCTATTTGCTTGCCTGTGCACATGTGGGCGGCAGAGTATTTTCTTAATCTCTGTGCTCTTTCTCATGTGTGTGTCCAGGACTCAGAGCTGTGGAGGGAGCGCTCCCTCTGCCTGAGACCCCACAGAAGGCCCCGTGCCCAGTGTATGGTCACTGGCCACTGGGCAACTCAGCAGCAAATTAATTGCCACCTCCTAGCAGGTCAGGCATGGAAGGAGCTCACACCTCCTTCCATGTGCAACTATTGAGTGCGTTCTGCATACCGGCCTGCAGCTGGTGCAGTGGCTCAGCTTTTGTATCTGACACCTGCCCCACGATGTGGGTCCAGCCACCCTCCCCTCCTGTGCAGGGGGGGGAAACCTGCCTTCCAGCACCCCTGGTACATACCTCTCACCCATGGCCGAGTTAGCTTTAGTCAGTCACTGAGCAATTATTAAACACCCACTGTTTTCCCAGGCATGTGCTGCAGAGCAACAGATCCTCAGTGGCCAATGTCCAGGGAGGATTCCTGAGTGGGGGCCATCAGGAACGGGAGCTTCCTGAGGGATGGGGGCACAAAGCCAGGTGATGGGAAAAAGGAGGGTACAGGTGTGTCTCACTCCAAGCCTGGACAGGGGCCCTGTGAGCCACTGCATCTCTTACTCAGCAGGAGACCACTCCAGGTAGGGGCAGGACGACAAGACAGGGATTGGACTGGAGACAGCCCTCTGAAGGAATGTGTACCCTTCCTACCTCCCCTTCCTCGCAGATGTCCTTATGCCCTGGGCCTCAGTCCCTGAATCTGTGAAATGGGTCTGATGAGAGTCTGTACGATGAAGGCAGGGGATCCACAGTGCCTGGCTCCTGGCAAGGGCACCATGTTGCAGTTGCTGGGAGACCTAGGCTCAGGGGATGCCTGGAGTGCTCCCCTCACCCCCATATCCACCCTCCTTGCCCTTCTAATGTGTCCTGAACTCTTCCTCCAGGAAGCCCACCCCACCTCTGCCACCAGAGCAGCACCTCACCAGGCTCCCCTGTTCCGACAGGGTGCCTTTTCCCAGAGGAAGGCTGTCTATGCCCCAGTGCCCTACGGTCCTGACTTGCTGCATGTAGCAGTGGTGACTGTCACATTCCTGTGATCACCAGGGTCACAGTGGGGATGTAGCCCAGTGCCTGAGAAGGCCCATTAATAGCTGCAACCTCGGTGTTGCCCACTGTCGACCAGGGCTTGGGTGGGTGTTCTCAATGGTCCTTCCAGCCCTGATATTTTGATGCCAGAGTTCCCAGGTGGGGGTGCCCCTGCAGTGGCCCTGCGGGGCTGCTGCTTGCTCTGGGGAGCAAGTTCACAAGGCTATGAAGGGGAGGAGGTGGCTTGCTGCTCACAGGAGACCAAGGTCACCCTTTTGTGGACCCCCAGCAGCAGGGCTCACAGCAGCCCACTGCCCCAACTTCCTTCCGGATCCCTGGCTACCCCGGTGGCCACACCCTGTTCCTTGCACGTATTTCTTCACCTGGGAGAGGCACAGATCCACAGCTTCAACACAGGGCTATGTGAGGCCAGGGCTGCCACTGAGAGATGGGCACAGGAGGGTCTACGACCATTCTTTTGCATCTTGGCCAACATACTAATTGCAAAGTGATGTTGCCATCGTCTCTGCTTTAGGTTGTATTTCCTTGATGACTGGTGAAATTAAACATTCTGTTGTCTGTGTTTACTGCCTCTTCATTCCTTTTATGAATTACCCAACTGCATTTCTTCCTCATTTTTCTATTATCATTTTTCTCTTATTGACTCACAAGAGCACTTTGTATATGAAGGCTGTGAGAAAGGTCAGGCTTTGTCTGTGGATGACACTTCTCTTTTCCAAAGGGAGCCAATAGAACTTTCTCAGAGCTGGCTGGTGGTTGAAATTCTTATGGTGCATTTTTCCTCACTGAGCTTTATAATTTTCTTTGCATTTTGCAGCTGCCTGAACGCAGAGAAGCCCGGAGCCAAGGGCCCCAGTGTGCAAGGGAGGATGTCTGAGTTCATGTTCTTGGCCAGTAGATCATAAGGAAGAACCGAACCACAGCCTCCTCCCCAGCACCAGCCCCTGCTCCCCACCCAACTCACAGCCACCTCTTTGGGGACAAGGAGATTTTTCAAACAAAGTTTGCCAAATATGCACATTTTTTTCCCCCTCCAGGGCAGATGCAAACGGTCTTTTCAAATCAGTTTGGAGGAAAATAAATGAGCCCATGCTGGGGCTTCAATAAATCTTTGCACAGCCACAAGGGTGAGTTTTGAGGCCGATGAAGGGCCCAGTGTGTGGCGTATGAATGACACTTACTTAGTGCCTGCACTCCCGCCCCTGCCTTCCTTTCTTTCCCTTCCCCGGCCCCCAACCCAATTTAAAATTGAACATTAGTGTGTTAAGACAAAGGGACCTTTGGCATCTCCCCCTCCTGGAGGAAGTCTCCCGGTGAAATATTGGTCGTGGCTGTGCTCCACGTGTGACTGGGACCCGTGTCTCCCGGCCAGGGCTGTCTCCAGAAGATGATCCATGCGCCGACCTTCTGCCCAGGGGCCGTGGGCCCTCCAGCGTGCTCTCTTTCCTTGCCCGCCATCCCTGAGGGACGCCGCACGGTGCCACAGCAACTTGGCTTGGCTGGCGTGGGTGCTCCCTTCTGCCTGCTCTCCTCGTTTCCGTCACGACCGCTGTCCCAAATGTAGTCACTGGCTGAACAGGGAGGTGAGAGGCTGTGAGCTCATCTCTCTCACCAGAGCCCTGAGGTTCCAGGCTCCAGCCCAAAAAGCTCTGCTCAGAAGCCTGAGACACGGCTACTCCCTTTCCTGCTGTCCTCTGACTATCTCACTATGGAGGGCTGAGGTGGGGGCCTGACTGGACAGGACAGTCACGTGCAATGCCAGGAACTTCTGCTTCTAGTCCTGCATGCATATCCATACTCAAAACCAGAAGACTGGGGACCAAACTGTGTATATATAATTTGAATTTTGTATAGACTGATTTTTTTTTTCAATAAAAATGACACGAATCGTTGCCATGTTCCCAGTATCCTGGGACACTCCTCGCAACTGTGACTTTTGTTTTACAAGCAATATTGAAATGCATGTGACTGGAGGGGAGGACACGTGGGTAGAGGGGACCAAGTGGGGGCATGCAGAGGGACGTTCATCAGGATGGCTGGAGTAGGGGTGGCAGCAGGGCTGGGGAACCACGGGATGTGGGCTCTAGGGAGGAAAGATGTGATTATCCAGGGGAGGCCCTTAGACCTTCTTCTGTGGGCTGTGGCGGTCACTGAAAGCTCTGAACATGGCAGAAATGTCTTCATCTGGCCTGGGGAAGGATGACTCCTGAGAGAGGTTAAGAGATGGGACTGGCACTGTTTCAGCCGCCAGGTGTTCCATGCTGCAAGCTGGTCACTTATTACCTGACAAACTTATCAACCAACGGATGCACCAGTTAAATGACCATCCAACCAATAACGTGACCAAACAAATTCATCTTTTCTGCCTTAGTGGTGGATGGGTTTTGTTCCCTTGTTCACAAGGGCCTTTGCATATTCCATCTGGGAGTGGTTGACATTATCTGAGAATGCCCTGGATGCTCTCACCACCTTCCACCCACACGTGGTTGACATCTAAGAGGTGCTTTCAGAACACAGGAGGAGCTGAGTCTTACAGAAGGCCTCAGGGGGTTCCTAAAGACCCCATGTGCATTTCGGAGCAATGTGTATCCTTTTAAGGAGTCACAGCTGGGCTTCCATCCTGCTCCCTAGCCGTGACTTCTATCACTGTGAGCAGACATTCTAGTCCAGGAGAGATCTTGGGATCTCAGAGACCTTCCTGCACTTTGAGACCTGGTTTCCTCACCCAGGTGTATCCCAGGGCTATAGTTTGCCCCTAGGAGGACACTACCTCTGCAGGGATGGCTGAGAGCCGGAGCTCCTATGGCTCTGATTTATATGTGAGAAGACAAAGACTTAAAGAAGTTGAGGGAACTGCCCAGGGCCATTAGGAGACAGCTTGTGTGTGCCCGAGTCAGGAGCCATTCTACCTCCCAGCCTCCCCAAGGCATCAGACATACAGCCTTGTCTCAGGGTGTGAGGCCGGCTTTCTAGCTCCAGCTTGGCTCAGGAGCTTATCTTGTTTGTTGGACCTGTTCCCCAAGCAGAGGTGGCCAGGGTAATAGCAACAAAAGCAATCTAAGACCCACTGCCCACCTACACATCCGTTCATCCGTTTATCCATCATCCATGTACCTACTACCTGATCATGCAGCCAGCTACCTACTCATTTACCTATCTACCCATTTATATATACCCGTCCGTCCATCTGTATGTATGTGTGTGTATGGACATCCGCACACATCCATCCACCCATCCAGTGATGGAGCTGGTGCGGAAAGACTTTTTTCTTTCTCTCGGGCAGATACCTGGGAGGGGCTGTGTATATGGCAGTCTCAGATGCCCACAGCAGCGCCAGCTTGGATTGGCTCATCCTCCTGCCCTGTCTCACCCCATCCTGGTTCCTTTTCTGGGCCTGGTCCCCAAAATATGTCATCTGCCCAAGTCCTTTCCTCAGCCTCACACAGACCCCAAGGCACAGAGAGACATTTTCAAGATTCTGCTGATTTAGAACAAGTAGGATCATAAATCAGGAAAAAAAACCCACTTAATCAGTTTCTAGTCAGTCTCCTCGTTTGTTCATTTATTCATTCAAGTTCTCAGGCTTCACCTCTGTCGGGCCTGGCGTTGTGCTTGGGCTGTGCTTTAGGTGACAGCCTTATGGCTGATGCTGTCCTCTAATTCAGGAAGGAGGGGCGGGAGAGACTTAGGGCCGGACAGCTCCGGGTTTAAAGCAAGGCTTTCCGGCTTTGCAGAAGTGAGGGCTGCGTCGTTGTTTCATTCCCTGAGCCCCAGTTTCCCCATCTGGAAACGGGCATAAGCATCCATCTTTGATGCTGCAGCGAGAGCTCCACCAGGCTTTGGAGGCGGAGCCTGGCCTGCGAGGAGCTTGAGTACGCCGCTCAGCTGAGCGGGCAAAAGTGCTCTCAAGCCGTCTGACTGCTCTGGGATCCGCTGCGGTCCCTGAGGTCGTCCAGGGCGTCCCTTGGCCTCGAAAATGGCCAAGAAAATCAGCTGCCTGTGGCGCCTGGGTTAGGAACCCCGAGAAACAAACACCTTAGTCGCTGGGAGGGGCCAGGCACCCTCCCCTCCTTGCCTGCAGGGCCTGACAGCAGGCCCCATGCGGGATCAAAGGCGTTTGTGGGGCGATTAGCCTCGCCCTAGCTGGGTGAGACGTTTCCTTGGGAAAAATGTCGCTCCTTTATGCACTCGTCAGCTGGTTATGAAATGGGGACCTTTGAGCGGCTTACAGAAACCCACCAGGTCTTTGGAAATCCCTGCCTGCCCGCCCGCATTCAAGTCCCAACAGCATCTCCCTGCCGACGGCTCCTGAGTCACAGAGCCTAAATTTGGGACTTTCATACCCCCAGAATCGGATTTAAAGATAATGAAAACTTTCCAATAGGAAAACTGCCTGGATTCTGACGACAATGTGCTAAGCCTCTCGAGGCGGGGCTGCCCTGCAGGGGCCCTGCGGGGGGATGTGGGTCACCTCTCCCACAGGCCAGGGGCGGGTCAGGGATTCCCAAACCGGGCACCTTTCCTAGGGTCCAGAGTGGGCTCCAATTCTTGGAGCACGGCTCCAATCTGATTTTCCTTTTCTTTTTGCATCATCAGTACATGTTAGTGATCTTCTAGGCAGAGCTTCTTGTATCTCGTTTCTGTAGGTAAAGCGCCCATGATCTATAAGAGCAAGACTCAAGCATCATCCCCACTTTATAGATGGAGAAAGTGAGGCCTGGAAAGAGGAAGTAGCTTGCTGAAAATAACTCCGGGGAGTTGAGGGCTGGGGCTTGAACCTGCAGGCCCTGTGCATCACAGTCTTTCTCTAATCCCCGCTGCTCCCTGACTCCCGTCTCCAGCCTGCATGGTCTGAGGTTCAGGCTGAGCCCAGTGGGCATGGGGGAGCCCGGCTGGTGGCTGGGTTGGCGTCCGCAGACCTGGGCCCTGCCGGGCACTTTCATGAGCTGCCAGCTCTCACAGCCCTGGTCCCGAGCCTGGTAGGGTCGCTCAGGGACACGGGCCCTCATTCCTGGAGAGAGCGAGCCCGAGGTGGGAGGCAGAGGGGTTCCCCGGCACGCCTCGCCCTGCAGATGGTCTCCTGCCACCCAGGCTGACCCGGGGCCGTCCCGCCTGGTGCCAGCCGGCCCAGCCTCGTCTGGCCTGCCCGTGCCAAACAGCCCATTTGACCGTGCCCATCTGTTTGCCCACGGAGTCCTGCGGTGTCCTCTGGCCCAGGGCCCAGCTGTAGCTCAGGAATCCTCGATCTCCATCCATGGTGCTTTGTTCCCTTTTTCCATCTAGTGGGCAAGTGCCAGTCGGTAAAGACCTCAGAAGGCCCCAGATCTGGGCCTCCTGCCCTGCACAGAGGGGGAGACAGAGGCCCTGGGGAGGTAGGACGCAGGGGAGTCCTGCGTTCTTCCAAGTCCCTGCTGACCGAGCCGTTTCCCCCAAGAAACCTGTGTCCATGCGGTCTGCGTCACGCAGGGCCTTCGGGCTCTGCCTCGGTGTCCACTAGCCCAGCAAGCGACAGGTGCCGAGAGCTGGGGCTTGGGGTCTGCCACTGTCTGCCTGCCCTGCGGGGGCCTGGTGCTGGTCTCCCACACAGGGAACTCTCTGTCCTTGTCCTAGTCCATTCGGGCTGCAGGATCAAGTACCCTGTGCTGGGGGCTCACGAGCAGCAGATGTTTACTTCTCTTACGCCAGCGGCTGCGAGCTGAGATCTGAACACCAACAGATTCGGAGTGAGGTAGGCTTCTTCCTGGTTCTAGAGGGCATCTTCTGCCTGGCCCATGTGCTTCCAGGTGGAAGGGGCAGGGAGCCTGAGGGCCTCTGCTGTAAGAGTAGTAACCCTATTCACAAGGGCTCCCTCCACAAGACCTTGTTACCTCCCAAATGCTGCACCTCCTAACAACCTCACCGGTGGGACAAAGATTTCCACCTATGGATCTTTGGGCGGGGGGACACATTTAGTCCATGGCAACCCCTTCCCCACTTGATCTCTGCATCTGGCACATAGTTGGCACCTCCTGGTATGTGTGCAGTGACTGTAGGAAAGGGTCCTCTATTGTCCTCGGTCCCCATTCATGGAACCTGCTGAGAGGGAAGATCAGAGAGGGAAGTACGTCTCCTAAGATCACACAGCATGTGGCCAGGGAGCACTTGCATTTTGCACTGAGGGGATGGAAATTTTCACTTGGGTGAGAGCTGGGATGGGCTACCATAAAGATGGCGGTGGTATAAGTCTCGGAGCCTAGGGTAGCCCCCACATCCCAGCACCCTGGTGTTTATGTCCCGCATCATCTTTTACCCTTAAGAGTGCTCGAGGTGTGGCTTCTTCTTTTTTCCTTTTTGAGACAGGGTATTGCTATGCAATTCAGGTGGCCTTGAGCTCACTTTGTACTCGAGCTTGTGATGATCCTCTTGCCTCAGCCTCCCGAGTGCTGAGATTATAGGTATGCACCACCACGCCCAGCAGAGACCCGTGACTTCTTTAGACAGACAGAGCTGGCAGAGACGACAGATGTGCTGTGCTGGGTGTTTCCTATAGCCAGACTCATCTAGGGTTGCCGAAGCTCACATGGTGAGCAACCACAGGCCGCCTCAGGGAGCTGCAGGGGGAGCCCAGCCCCGGTCATCAAGAAGTTGGAGTCCTCGGTCTCACATGCCCAGGGACATAAATCCTGCCAACAGCTGGCAGGCATGTGGAGCAGATCCTCCCCTGGCCAAGCCTCAGGTTGGAAATGCAGCCCACAGACCCTGGCTCCTAGCCCACACAGCGCGAGACTATGTGAGTACAGCGTTAGCGGCTCACTTTGGGCAATTTGTTACACAGCATAGGTGACTAGTACAGGAGGTATGACAAAAAGTTAGGGTGCCTGTGATGTGGCCCAGGGAAGAGTGTCCTAGAAGAGCAACACAAACACCAATCAGGGCAGTAGCAGCTAACAGTTCTGGACCTTCTGGGCTGGTATGATTCGACTGGGGTGCTCATTCATTTAATCTGCCAGCAGCTAGAAAAGGTAGCAGGCATTATTGCTTTTCCTATGCCCCAGGTGAAGCGGAGGCACAGAGAGGTTAAGGAACTTGGCTAAGCTTACACAGCTAGTGAGAGCCAGAGGTGGGATTTAAACCCAGGAGACTTGAACCCAAGGCTGTCTACAGAGAGACAGACAGCAAGATGGGGTGTGGGAATGACTAGGAGGCCAGAGGGGTTGGGTGGGGGCTGGGTGAGGATGTAGCAACCCCTCCCTTCCTTCCACACGGTCTGGCTGCAGGAGAAAGGATGCTCAGGGAGGCAAAGCAGAGGCAGTGTGACCCTGGCTTCCTGCGCGGAGTCCATCCTCAGTCCTTCCCACTCGGGGACTTGTCATCCTGAGGCCTCTGCGGGCCCTTGTAGAGCTGGGCACACAGCTGTCCCTGACTTCCCTGAGAAGAGGCTCCTGCAGGCTGTGGCTCTGTGGACCCCACCAATCCCTGGGAGCCCTTGAGTGAGGCCCTGAAGGCAGCAGCCAGGGCATTCTTTCCACAGAGCACGCTGACCCGCCTTGATGGCTCCAGGAGGTCTCAGAGGACTGAGAGGAGCCAAGCTGAGCACCCTGGAGAGCCCTGACAGCCACGCAGCTGGGGCCGTGGAGCAGTGGCCACAGTCCCCAGCTGTGGCCTCCAGCTCTGTTCTCCTGGGACCTCATGGAGCGGGTCCCACGAAGCCTCTGTCTTTCCCTTGGGGTTGATCTGGGGGGGTGGTCCTCCCGATCCAAGCTGAATCCTGTGTTCTGCAACTCGAGGAGCAGGAAGATGGGTGGCCGGTGCTCACCCCCAGGTACCCGCAGGGCACCCGCACTCTCCTTCCCAGGATGACACCCCATCACCACCAGCAATGGTGCTGCTAGATGCCAGGGATGAGGTTGGAGGAGATGGGAACAGCACTAGTCGGGTTTCTCATGGGCAAAGGAAAGGGGCTCGGGTGCAAGCAAACCGAGAGTTATAGTCCTGGGGAAGCCAGGACATCAAAGACAGTGTGTGTGTGGCTCAGCTGTGCCTCAGAATGTAAGGTGCCAATGCAAACTGCTGGGGTGGCATCACATCTTTCTATAGTTGCATTCAAAAGAAAAAAAAAAAGTTGGGCTGTAGCACATGCCTGTAATCCCAGCACTGAGAAGGCTGAGGCAGGAGAATTGCAAGGTTGAGGCCAGCTTGGGCAACTTATTGAGACCCTGAGTCAAAATAAAAATTAAAAAGTGCTAAGGCTCAGGCTCAGGGGGAGGAGCACATGCCTAGCATGTATGCAGCCCTGGATGCAATCTACGGCATTGGGAAAAAAATAGTCTTTGGCATTGATGCAACACAATTTAAATTCAATACATTTTAAATGCTCAGGAGCCACAGGTGACTAGTGGCCCACTGTAGTGGATGGGATTGTGTGACAGTTCTGGGAGATCAGACCTAGATAGGGCTGAGCCCTATTCGTCCACTAATTTCCCCTGTGACTTAACTGTGGCAGCCCAGGCGTTCCATCCAACCTCAGGAAGCAGAGTGCATTACCATTATCATTACTATTCTTTTCGTTGCTAAAAGGCAAGCTCAGAGAGGGCAAGTAATTTGCCTGAAGTCACACAGCTGTTGAAGGGTGGGGCCAGGATCTGAATCTTGAGTTTCATTTGTTAGAGGTGCTTGGTCAACTCTTTCACGAAGTCTGATCATTAATTGATCTCTGAATCAATCCCCAGAGCAGCTCCCCAGGAGTGGAGCTGAGCCATGGAATATCCCCTGCCCTGGGAATTCACTGTGCCACAGCCAGCGTTTATTAGCTGTCAGCTCTGTGTCAGCAAAAGGGCAGCCTGGGGCAGCCCCAGAATTTTCCTCTTAGGACTGGCTTTTCCTCACCTTCCCACGGTGCCCTTTCCCACTGGCGGGGCCATCCAGGGCCACGGGGGGTTGGGCTGCCTGCCCCAGCCTCCACCTGGTGCACAAGTTCTGACCCAGCTGTGGGGCTGCCCTGGCCCTGCTGCTGGGCCCTGGCCTCTCTGGTGCTGAGTGGCAGTTTTACCCAGAATCCTCAGGGTGCATCCTCCATTGTGCAGCCTGGGGCCCTGGAAGTTGCATGTTTAAATGGCTCAGTCCATCCTGTCTGGTTCGTCTCCTTAACCACAGTGCTTGGCCTCTGCCTCTGCTCTCTTCCTTACTCTGCATTATTAACAAACATGCAAATGAGTTTCTGAAGTAGAGTTTAAATATACACCTAAGTAATACGGTCACACCTTAGGCGGGCTGCTTCCTGGAATCCACTGCTGTCCACACCCCAGCAACCCTCGCCGGCATCCCAGTATCCAACTGAACTGGGTCAGCCCAGGTGACCTGCTAGGTCCTACCAGTCCTCAGATTTCTTCAATGTGCCCTCCTTTGGCACTGCCACTTTCTACCAGCTTCTTTCAAGCAACACAATCTTTTTGAGATTCATTCATATTGTGGTGGATAGCAAAGATTTATTCCTTTTTCTAAAAATTGCCAAGTAGCCTGCTTCATGTGAATTTGCCACTGTTAGTTTACTCATTCACTTGTTAGGTAGACATCTGATGTTCTACCAGACCCGGGAAATTTTTCTTTTCACGGTACTGGAGATTTAACCAAGGACCTTTGTACTGAGCTACATCCCCAGCCCTTTTAAGTGTCTGAGACAATTAAGTTGCCTGGGGCTGGATGTGAATTTGCAATCCTCCTGCCTCTGCCTCCTGGAGTACTGGGATTACAAGTGTGTGCAACTGTACCCCACTGAACTGGGCTATTATTAATGAAATGTCTGTGCACATCCCACTACCCATCTCAGGTAGGCACAAGCCTTCTCCTGCACGGCTGGGAAGGTGGGCGTCTTGATTGTTGAGCAGTGGTGGGAATGGCCTCCAATTCCAAAGAGCTCTATCTCCTGCCTCCTTTTACCCTCTCAGCAACAGGCCCTAGAGTTCTGGCTCCCTGCCCACCAATGTTTGGCTGTCAAGGCTCCACATTTTGGCCATTCTGGTGGTTACACTGCAAATACCTGTATTTCCTGGGGTGATTGATGATGAGGGCTTGTCATCCCCCTACAGCAGTGGAGACACCGCTGTCAGGCGGTGCCTGGCCGGGCCTTCCAAAACTTCCTGACAAGTTGGCCTCTGTCTTTTTCTTACTGACTGTTGGAAGTTGTTTCTGGACCCTGGTAATGGTTGATACACTGTGAAGTTTAGGAATCTAACTCAGCAGGAGGCCAGGGTCCTCACTTTGTAAACATCGTGAGCTCGTGGAAGAGGGGTGCGGAGATGTGTGGGCAGATAGCTAACATACAATATAAGGGAGGAAAAGAGGTCCGCTTCCCTGCTTTCGCTCTTGCTGCTTCTGCTGGCTTCTGCCACCTTGAACTGTTGCCCCTCTGCCATGTGCCACTCCGCCTTGGAGCTGGCTGGTGATGGACTGAAACCCCCCCAAACAGTGAGCTAAATAAACCTTTCCTTCCTTAATTTTGGGTGTCCGGTATTTTGTCTCAGCAACCAGCGAAAAGTAACTAAGACCATCATGAATCTCTCTCTTCGTCCATGGCAGGGAGGGTGTACAATGGGCCTGCTGTGACTTGTCTTTTCAAGCTTGGAATTGTCTTTTTTTGATTTCTTCTAAGTTTTAATCTCTCTCTCTTCTTTTGCCTTTTAAAAGTTAAACTTTTTATACTGAGATTGGCGGAGATCCCCATGTGGTTGTAAGAAATAATACAAAGGTATCCCATGCACTCTTTACCCAGGTCCCCAACATAGTAACACCTGGTGGTGGCTGCTTCTCCATCCTCCTCTTCTTCCTCCTCTTCCCCTTCTCCTCCTCCTTTTCTTCTTTTTTTGCGGGGCTGAGGATTGGTAAGCACTGTACCACTGAGCCGCATCACCAGCCCGACATCCTGCAAAATGATGAGACAGTATCACACCCAGGAGAGTGGCAGCCGGATCGCCAGCTGATAGAACATTTCCCTCACCCCAAGGACCTCTCCTACTGAGCTTTCATAGTTGCGGTGATCTTCCGCTTGTCCCCACCTCATCTCATCCTTAACCTCTGCCAATTACTAATCTGTTCTCCATTGCTATGAACTGACAATTGCAAGGCTGTTATGGAAGTGGAATAATATATTAGCTTTTTTTTTTTTTTTTTACTTAGCATAATTCTTTAGAAATCCATCCAGGCTGTTGTATGTGTCAATAGTTCCTTCCTTTTTGTTGCTAAGTAGTACTCCACAGCATCCGTATACCAGAATTTGTTCAATGATTCACTTGCGGAAGAACACCTGGGTTGTGCTTCAGTTTGTTTCTATTACAAATAAAGTTCTTAGCAATATTTATGTACAGGTTTTGTTGTGAACGTATGTCTTTATTTCTCTTGAGCTCAATGCTCACAAATCCAATTGCTGGTTCATATAGTTCTCACTATTATTTGTTTGTGTGTTTATTTATTTATTGTGCTGAGGGTTAATGCCAGGGTCTCATAAAAGCTCTGCAGGCTCTCTGTCAATCAGCTACACCCCCAATTACACGTATTTCATTTTTAAGGTATCACCCAACTGGTTTTCAGCACAGAAGGCCCATTGTACACCCTCCCTGCCATGGACGAAGGACCCTATTCTGTCACACCCTGGCAGGCATTTGATGTCCTCATTTTTTATTCTAGCTGTTCTGATGGGTACCGAGTGGGATTAGCACATTGTGGACGTAACCTGCATCTCCCCAGTGGTTAACTGTGTGGAGATCTCTGTCTGTGCTCCTATGCCATTGGGAGATTGCCTCAGGGAAAGTGTTTCTTCATGTCATTCGCCCAGCTTCTAATGGGATTGCTGGCTTTTCCAGCATCAGATGTTGAGAATTTGTCCCAGAGCTGAAATACTTGTCCTGTAGGAGATGTAATCATGGATGCTTCTCCCAGGCTGTAGCTTGTCTTCCTGCCTCTTGGTGGAGTTCACCAACGCAGCAAAGATTTTCGTGTTTTTTAAAGTCAGTTTAATACTCTGGTTTCTCTTCAGAGAGCATAAATCTTTCCCCTAAAGTCAAGTTTTCCAAGCTTTCTTTTTATGGATGGTCCTTTGGGTGCCTCGTCTAGACATTCTGCCTGGCTCTAGCTCCTGAAGATTTTCTCCAGTGTGTTTCCTAAAAGTTACATCGTTTAGGTGTGCACAATCCATTATGATTGTGCAAAGTGTGAGGCTTAGGTTGGGGCTCCCTGTATTGTCTGTGGGGGTCGTTAGAAATGTTGCTGTTTCCCCCGTGGAGTTGCTTTTGTTTCTTTGTCAATAATTAGTGGGGTACATGTGTGCGAGGGTTTATTTTTTTCCCATACTCCTGTTCTGTTTCTTTGATTGATATATGTATCCTTCTGCAGATGCTAGGGAGCTCTGATTCCTAGGATGACTGTTACTGGATTGTACATGTGAAGCTGAATGCTGGCTGTCACAGGGTTGGGAGGCCCCAACCACAAGAGCCTGAGGAAGACCAAGCGCCACCAGGTCAGGACAAGACGCCTCTCCAGCTTCTGCTTGCAGGGAGGGGAGCTGCCTATGCGCAAGGCCAGGGCCAGGGAACTGGGCAGCTAGGGTCACAGTTGGGACCTTGCACCCAGAGCCCTGACTGAGCCCGTAGCCTATGGGTGCCACGTGGAGGTTTGGAGAGGGCGCCCCATTTCTGAGTTGAGGAGGGGGCAGTTCACAAATGTCAGCTCCACCAACGGTGTGCCCCCAGCCATGCTGGGAGGTGGCTGTCTGCGAATTTCTCAGTCTCCTGCCTGCGACTGGCAGCACCAAGGCTCCCAGGGGAATTCAACCGCGAGAGGCCCAGATTCGAATTGTCTTTGGGAGACAAGAATGAGACAAGCCACTTTGAAAGCTGTCAGGGGGCCTCAGAGGGCTCTCAGGCCTCTTTCCTCCTCTGATTGTTCTCAAAAGGCAGGACCCTTCCATCTGCAGCACTAGGCCTCTGGCTTTGCCAATGCCGCCGCCCACCCCCCATGGTGCTGGCTGGGCCCAGCCCGCTTAATGCAGCTCTGCCGGGCCCTCTCAACAGACCTTTCCCAGCTGGTAGGAGCTGTTTTCTTTTCCCCTCTAAGAGGTTTGTTCCTGGTCATAAATTCTGCAGGCCCAGTCGGCCAGGATAGGCTGGAAGTACACATTGGTAAACACTGTAGTTAAAACCACACTTCACACTGGAAAAGGCAGCCCAGACAATGGGGCCTTGTCCCTGGCAGCAAATCTGACAGCCACCTTCTTTGATTCCTTAACCTTGCTGCAGGCTTGTATGAAATTGGACCCATTCTCCGGGGTCCATCAAACGTGCATTTAAACGACTTCATTAGGATCTCCCTCTGATCCCCAACCGCCGGGCAGATCCAACAGTCGTTTGGGTGAGGCCAGCACGGTTTTCTATCTGGTGGGCATCTAAAACTCCTTGACAAAGTTCCTTTTAAAATTTACTTCCTTTGTTCTGTCTTCGTCTTCTGTTGAGATCTTTAGTGGCCAATGTACTCCGAGATGACTTGAGGACAAAAATCCCGTCTAGCTCAGACAGTAAATCTAGCCTCCATTCAGACCAGTTAAATGCGTGCTTTATGCCTATTGTCACGGGCTCTCCAAAAGCGTCTATGCCTTTAAGGGTTTCCTACAATAAATTAAACCCATCACACCGCAGTGGAAGGAAAGAGGGGCAGCCTGTCTACAATGCAGAGGACTGGAGTCTGCCACCGATGGGCGGGCCACACCACAGCCGCCAAGCACAGGCTCCTGTCACCCTGCACCTTGGTTCCTGTAATGTTTGGGAGCCGTTTACTGGGGGCAGAAGACCCAACTCAAAGTGGATTAAATACAAATTTATTAGCTTGTGAACAGGAAGTTTTGGGGTGAAACCTTATCCTGGACCAGGGTCTCAGGGCCCAGGACCTGGTCCCTCTGTCTCCATGTCCTCATGCTCTCTTGGGCTCTGTTGACTCCCTGCCCAGCTCCCTACCTGAGCTCACAAGATGGTGTCCAGCAAGAAAGAACAAGTCTTTTCCCAGTATTCCCTAGCAAAAGCCTCCTTAGTTGAGATTGGGCTATACGACCACCGCTGACCAATCAGCGAGACCTGAAGCTGATTGTTTGTTTTGGATCACATGCTCTACCTCTGGCCAGTAGGATGAACCCATGCCCAAAGGATCTTTCCTCAGAAAAGTCGATTTGGTACCTAGAGCAGGCCAGATGGGTGCTGGGTACAGAACAACAGGCACTAGCTATGGTCTGGCCAAGGCCTGAGATTGAAGCCCAGGCCCGAGACCCAGGTCCCCTGTGCACTCTTTACCATAGATTTCTTTGCTTCGGGCTGTGATTTTGTCACTCTATTGTCACCACAATGCCGCCCTTTTGTGTTTAACTCTTGACAGATTCCTGATGCCTCTCTGGCTTTTCCCCAAGAGAAGCTGGATATATGGAGGGAGTATGGTGCAGAGACTGCCAAAAACTAGAGGATTGCATCTGCCAGGTATGATGGTTCCAGCAGGAAGGGGGATCAATAGCTGTGATTGTCTTTTTCTTTTGAGACAGGGTCTTGCTATGTAGTTCAAGCTGCCCTTGAGCTCACTTTGTAGCACAGGCTGGCCTTGAACTCACGATGATCCTCCTGCCTCAGCCTCTTCAGTGCAAGGATTACAGGCGTGAGCCACCACGTCTGGCAATAGCTATGATTTAAGCAGATGCTTTGAATGTGTCTCTTGCCAAGACTAATCCACTAGGAAGGGCATCATGGGATGTGGCAGAGATGGAATTCCCCAGCTTTCTTAATATCAAAAACATGGTTTGGGCAGTCTGTTGATCCTGCTAAAGAATGAGGTACCCAGCCTCCTTTGCAGGCATGGTGACAACATGACACAATTGTGGCCAATGGGATACAATAGAGGTAATGCACAGATTCTGCAGAAACTCCTTTATAAGCTGACAGAGCGCTTTGTCCCTTATCCTGTCCTTCCTGTGCCCTTGCACAAAGGTGATGGCAGTGTGCACGAATTCCTGCTTGCCAGCACTGTCCATATCTAACACTTGGCAGACCTCTCTTTTTGGCTAATCTGCGGCTTTTTGCTTTTGTTTGCTGCTTTCGTTTTTATTTCCTTGATTCCTAAGGAGGTTGTGATGTCTATTCTGGTCTCTTTCTCCATCTTTTGACTCTTTGAACTACTTGTCCATTTCTCGTCTTTGTTGTTGATTTGAAAAAGTTCTTTACATATGGTGGCTATGATACTCACAACATGGGTATCACTTTGTCAGTGATACAACATAGATCTTGTGCTGGTCTTTCATTTTTCCTGTGGTATCTTCTGTTAGAGTAAAATTGATCAATTTTGTGTTGCTTCAATATATCTTTTCTTGCTTCTGTGTCATAAAGATATTCTCATAGGCTTTATTTAAGAATTTAATGGATTCTTTGTCTTATTTAGATCTTTGATTCAGTTGGAATTTATCTCTTTTTGCAGATGTGAGGGAAGGATTTGATTTTATCTTGTTTTCCTCTGCAAGTTGTTTGTCCCTAGATCCACATATTGAATTTTTTGTTTTGTTTTCATTTTCTAAGGGTGTGCATGGACTGATCAAAACATATGGTGAATACTTACTTTTGTTTTAAAAAAGTGCCCTTAAAATACTCCCTCTCACTTTGAACACATTTTTCCCATCTCTTGCTACTTTCTGAAACAGATGTGGAAATTCTCTTTCACAAATGTCTTATGAGGCATGATAAAAAAAATATGGTATGTGTTGTTGCTGAGTGTCATCTGACAGAAAGGCAAGCCTATAGCATCATGATGTGTCCACCTCCTCTTTGTAGCCCAGGCTGGTCTCAAACTTGCAATGATCCTCCTGCCTCAGCCTTTTGAGTGCTGGGATTACAGGTGTTCGCCACCACGCCCGGCTACCACCTCCTCTTTACTCACTGGATCTGGCACTCTGTGACTTCACGCTCTTCCCCAAAGCCAAATGACCATGACAGGTAAACGTTTTGAATCCATTCAGGACTTGAGGCAGCCATGACAAGACAAAGACCACTCAGAAGAACTTCCAGAACTGCTTCAGAAAGAGCAGCAAAGTGGTGGGCGCTAAGTGTGTTGGAAGGTAGGGGAAGTATTTTGAGGGGGGGATTAATGGCGATGTGTCTTTCCCTGCCATCAATTTTTCACAAAATTAAAGCTGTCACTGTAGTTTTCAGTCACATCTAGGATTCGTCTCACGTCCATGAAGTTTGTGTCTGTCCTCCATCCCACTCATTTGATCCTGCACTGATATCACACAATCTTAATGACAACGGTTTTATGGCAAATCATTTTCTCTATGTGACTTTTTGCTCTCACCTTCTTCCACCCTCCTCTTCTTTTTCTACTTGATCTTTTTTTTCTTTAAGACTGTCTGGTGTGTTTTATGTCTTGCAGCAAAAGCTGGAATTTTCTCCACAAAGAACTTACATTATCTCTCTTTAGACTTGTTCCTGGGTATTGGGTCATTAACTGATGCTATTTTAAATGTTGTCTATTTACAAAAGCTTTGCTTCCATTCTTTCCCCTTCTATTTTCTTTGTGATTTTTTTTTTTTTTTGGTACTGGGAATTGAACTCAGGACCTTGTGCTTGCCAGGCAGGCGCTGTGCAGCTGAGTATATCCCTGGCCCTGTCTTTTTTTTTCTTTTCCCCTCCTTCCTCTCCCCCGTTTCATGTTCCCCTTTAAATATTTTCTTTCAAAGTGACACTTTTGGACTGTTGTTGATGGATAAGAATATGATTTAATTTCTTAGGTTTTCTTGGAGGAAAACAATTTGTTCACGAATAAAGGCAAATGGGCAGCATAGTTAGATGTTAGTACATAAGTAGAATTTCAAAAAATTCCGTTAAACAAAACAACACAAAAAAGGCAAGGTGAGGGGGGCAAAGAAATATATAGAACAAAGAAAATAAACAAAACAGACTCCAGTTTTATAATATCAAGGAATTAGACAGAGATCCAATTTGCTATTAACAAGAGATGTACTTTAAATATAAAGACAAAGAGATTGAAAGGAAATAAAATGGATGATTATATTCCATGAAAACAATAGCATAAGAAAGTGGAAAATCTGTTAAAAGTCAATAAAATAAGCTTCTAGACAATTTGTAATAACTGAGATGAACAGCAACACTTCATGATGACATAAAATGCAGTCAATATGATAAATTTTATGAAATAAACAGCAAAGTTACTTTTGGCAGGAAGAAAAATAGCCAGAACATGCATATGTCTATCAGTAGAAACCATTTTTGCTTCAACATGAATGAAGCAAAATTGCAAGGAGAAAGATAGATTTATAAACCTCAGCAGAAATTTTAGTACTCATCGATTATACATTCATATAGCGAGACCAAAACTAAGGAAAGAATGGAAGATATGGGCATCGGTTTCAACTACCTTGATTGGTGTTTATAGAAATCTGCACCCAAGTGTGACAGGACACACGCTGATTACTGTTCACTGGGAAATATATCCGTCTCCACATGCATATGGCCTCTATGTACATATGCCTCTAAATGAAAGATTTTACTATCCTTGTCTTTCTTCCTGTGTATGTGATATTTTTACTGGTTTGATTATAATGTCCTTGGCATAGTTGTTTTCAAATTTATCCTACCTGGAATTTGTTGAGCTTGTTGGATTTGTGGGTTCATGGTTTACATTGAGCCACTGTTCCTTCAAATATTTTTTCTGTTCCTTTTGTATGAATGATGTTTTGCCACATGTATATTCACCCCCAAACTCAGTGGTTGAAAAATAAGAAGCATAATTATCTCATACAGCAGCTGTGGGCAGGAGCTGAGACAAAACTGCCACAACATGTCCTGTGCCCCATTTCTTCAAGGCCCCAGATGGTGTGTCACCCTCTCCTTCACGGTCTCAGACCCATCTTGGGGGCCACTCCTGAGGCCATCAGAGGCCAGAGCAGACCTCTGGTCACAGCTAGCTCTCCTTTGTCCACCCAGCAGCTGCCGCTGTGGGAGCCAGGGCCACCCTGGACAGACCGAGGGTGAAGGAGACTCCTGCTTTCCCGGGAGGAGATTTTCCTTCGTTACAGATACAGCCAACATGAGGCAGTCCTCTCTGCGTCAAAATGGATTGATCAGGAATTACTTAACCAACCGCATCGGAGGGGACATTTCCCCTCTTGAAATCAAAGTGAATGTCCCAGAAACTACAGGCGGAGACTTGCTCTCTAATTAGTTGGCAGCTTGAACCTACTGCTAAAAAAAAGATAATAATAAAGATACAAAGTTCTGGGAATCTCTTCCCACATCATCAATGCTAGCAGAATGAGCACGATTAAAAGAGGTTTAGAAATGTTTTAAAAAGGAGACCCTCACAGCCTTCTGCCTGGTGTAAGGCTGAAAGGGGCAAAGGGGGAAACCGAGCTTGAGCCTGGAGAAGAATATCAAAGGCTGCACAACCCCTCTCCCGCCCCGTGGCGCTTGTGGGTTCCATCTGTAATCCCGGTCCACCCCCCAGGAAATCTCCCCAGGCGGCAGGGAGGAGTGGGTGGGACGGTCCCCTTTCACAGGTCACGCGATCCGCTCCGGCCCGCCCGCCCTCTGCTTGCTTGGGTTGGCCTTGGTACTGCCCACATCTGTGAGTGACTTATCTGTCCAGAGACATCAGCAGAGGACGGATGCAGCTGTGGGGTTTTACAGTGAGACACAGAGCAGGGCACATTGTAATCCTCAGGGACCCTTCCCCAGGAGCCCTCAGAGATGCACTTTTGCAGGGGCCACCCCTTGCTGAGTAGTAGAAACACTGTGAGTGTATGAGATTGAGCTGTGTCAACTCAGCCCCAGGACAGCATTCATTGTTAGGTGACAGTAAAGACAGTGAAGGCCACGGGATCAGAGGAGGGATTCAGGGCAGGGCCCAAGACACCAGGCAGGCCTGGGCTCCCATCAGATGGGTTTGCCCGAGGAGCAGGGGGCAGCTTGTAAACACCTTACTACTTCTGTGACATGGGACTATGGGGGACAACGCTCTTCTGCAGTCACAATCTCTGATCATCTCAGGTCGCCCTATGAGGATCTCATGGTTCCCATTTTACAGTGGAGCAAACTGAGCCAGAGTCCCTTGAGGAAAAGAAAGGGGTCTGGGAGGAGGAAGTCCACTTCCTGCAGTCGGGTGGCCCGAGCTTCTGCAGGGGTGGGAAAGAGTGACCGCCCGGATGTGGACTGGCCTCAGACCTGTCCGGGCACAGCATGGAGCCTGATGGTGATCACAGGTGGGCAGTGAGCCACTTCCTGAGGATGGCCAGACCAGGTCAGGGTGTGGAACCTTAGACCAAAGGTATGGCCTGAATAGTCACAGGGAACAGGCTTTGCTATCTTCTGACAATGAGGTCTTGGTTGTGTTGTTGCTAAGGTTGATTTTGTCACAGCTTGTGGAGCTGAGAGGGGATGAGAGATGATTTTCTCCTGACTGCTTATTTTATAGGTGAAACAACTGAGTCTTTGAGGGGAATGAGGGAATTTCCTGAAAGCACAGAGTGGCTAAGTCAGGACAAGTCTCCCAGGCCTTTCCCTCTAGCCCCAGGTCTCACACCCCACAGGCAGTCCAGTGACCTTTCCTGGGAGTAACCTTGAACTTGAACTTGGTCCGGATGCCTTGGACTGTCCCCACATGATAGAATCTTCGGGGTCAGCACCTGTATACCCAGGTAGGCCAACCTGAGATGGTGCTGGTGGCCACCTTCTGCTCTCAGGGCTCTTCTTATTTCCCATACTCTGAGAAAGCCCTTTCTCCAGGGTAGCTCTGCGCCTAGGTGCTGTCTATCCTCACTTCACCTCTTTGTCCTAAAGACTCCAGGAGGGAGGCCTCTGTGTCTTCACCTATAGGAGTGAGCACCTCCACATGGCAATGTCTGGAATTGCAGGTTGGAAAGCCTTAGGGTTAGGAATGACTTCTCCAAAATCTGGACAAGGACACACCCCTCACCAGGTTGCTTTTCCTGTCCTCTCTTGCCTGTCTCTGTTCTAGCAGAACACCAGCCAATTTCTTTGGATGTTGGGTCTGCCTGTCTGACCCAGCCTATGGGAAGGGACAGTGAAGTGGCCTTTGGGAGTCAGGTTGGTTGTCTGCAGTAACTCTTGCTTGTGAATGAGGGGAAGGATGCTGCAGTGCCAGACCCTCACTGCACGGATCCACCCTAAGGCTGGAACGGGCCTTCCCTGCCCCGCCCCCCCCCCCCCATGCTTTTGGACTGTGGCTAGCTGTGGTATGCCCTGTCCCAGGTGGGCTTCATGCAATAACTGAACTCTTTTGAGTCCAAGGTGGCAGACTGGGAGGAGTTCCTGCTATGTTCCCTACTCAGGGCCATGGTGACTAGGCTTTGTGGCTACCTCTTCTCTCCAGGACCAGAGGTAAGAAGGACCAGCCTGAGCTGGGCAGGCTGCCCAGCTGTGGTCACTGGGGTCATGAGTAAAGCCAAAGGACTGGGGTATCCTAGACTGATACCTGCTCCTTGCAAGAAAGCACAGAGTCTTTTTCAGATATGACCTGGCCAATAGCAAGCCATGGTATTTGAAAACAACTCTCGTAAGTTGTCAAAAATAAGCAAATTGCTACACTGATTTGGCAGTGCTGGGGATGGAACCCAGGGCTTCACACATGCTAGATGAGCACTCTACCAGTGAGCTGCACATGCAACCTGTACCCCATTTCTTAAATAATACATTTCCCTCAGTCATGTCAGAGGACTGACTGAAGCATTGTCCATGCTGTCTGTGGAAACCCTGTTACAAAACTGCTATAGAAAGAGTCAGTCCAAGGATGTGCAGGCAGAAAGTGTAGGGAGAAGGGCGCTCGAGGAGGGTGGGCAGCTTAATGAACTGAATCAGAGGCTGTTGTTCTGCGTTTGGTGTGTATGCTTTGGCCAGCTTTTAACCTTTGTCATTTGCTGTGATTTCCTTTTCATTCTAAATTATTATTCTTGTACTCAATTTGTGTTTGTAATTTGGTGTCCTTCTTCTCAAAGAGGTCTTCTGGGTCCCACAAACAGGCCTCAAAATCCCACCGCCCCAGCCCCAGTGTCTTCAAAAACTGAGCTGCCTCCTGCTGCACTCTTAGGCCCTCCAGTGGGGGCTGAGGCCGGGACTCCTGCGCTTCCCATGAGGGGATCTGGTTCAGAGAGCATTCCCCATCCTGAAAGGAGCAAAAGCTGTCACAGGTATTCAATTCCTCTACCGACCGCAGGGTCTGTGGGGATCTTGGGTCCCCAGGGAGCCCTCTGGAGAGCAAGGAGGGAGGGGACTGAGGGCGGGCAGGATTCTGTGGGAGCCTGGGGCAGACCAGATGGCAGGAGCAGGTGAGTGGGTGAGAATAGCTCAGGGCACCTCCCCTCTGCTTCTCCAGGGTTCCCCAGGCCCTGTCCTGCACCAGCCTGGGACATGATGCCAGAAGAAGCTGGCCTCCTGTTGTATTGCTAGCCCCAGTGAGGACTAAGCAGCTGTCCTGGGCAAGGTCCTGGTGTACGGGCATGTGGCCATCCTGTGGGTGTATTTCCATGTGCACGCGTGGGAGAAAGGAGGATGTCGCCAGGAGGCTGGAGGCCTTGCTGCTGGGGGAGGCCAGGCTAAGAGCAAGGATCTCTTCTCCCCAGCCCTGAACCCAGCCTCAATAACTGGCGGCTTCTGGGCATTGCTGGCTCTGAGCTTGTGTCTGTGTGTACATTCACGTCCTTCTTGGCTTGAGATTTCTAAGAATCGCAAGCAGTTACATTTCAGGGGAAATATTGGAAAAGCCATCCATGTATAGATCTATGAATCAATTGGTCAATCTCCCCTATCCTCCTGTCCCTTTAGCCACTGATTAACCCAGTTGTATACCTGTCCATCCATCTACCCACTCAGCCAACCCTACTCTTCCACCCACCCAACCATTCAAATGTTTCCCTGTGCATCCATTCATCCATCCACTCACCCAACCATTGATCCATTTATTCATCCACTTACAAAACCATCCAAGCAACCACTGATTTTCCTTCCATCCATCCATCCATCCATCCATCCATCCATCTGATGGTTGTTGAAGCGCAAATGATTCTGGGATAAGCTCTGGATGCTGGGTGCTGGGCCACAGGTATATCAGAGAGGGCCTTTGCCATGAGGGCTTTTGCTTTTAGTCACATTCCAAAGACCTGGGAGGGATGAGTGTAGCAGGACAGGACCCTGCCTGGCTGAGGCTGGAGCAGCGGAGCCTCAGAGGGCCCTTAATCAGCCTGCCAGAGATCTAGGCAGTGACAGAGAGGAGTCCCTTGAGCTGAGTCCTGAAGGGGAAAGAAGACTTCAGGTGTGGGGAAAGAGAAGGAAGTGCAGGTGGAGGGGACATTCAGCCTCAAGCTTCAGGGAAAGTGCAGGGTATGACTGCCAGCTCCCAAGACACCCGTGTCCCCATCTTCTTGCTTTTATACCATGTGCTCCTCCCCTGTGGAGCTCAGCATGTTGGTGTGGTGGACAGTGCCACAGAGGGAAGGCACACAGTGAGGCCATCAGGGATACTGGGCTTCTGCTCTGGCTTCGCAAATCCCTGGCTCCAAGGGAAGCCAGCTGCCTTGACCTGGTGATATCTCAGAGGGCCGTGGGGCAGGGCAGGGGCTGAGCCTCCTTCAGACTTCCCAGCCACGAGAGGGAGCTGCCTCAGAAGCAGATCCTCAGCCTGGCAAGATCTGGGAGGACCTGCCTTCCAGCTGCCAGCCATCTGCAGCCTCAGAGAGACTCTCAGCCAGCTCTGCCCAGCCCAGAGACCCATGATCTAGAGCCACAGAAACGGGGGTGAACCTCTGCCAGCTTATGGTTGCTTTAACCCACTGTGTTGTTGTTAGCCTGGATGACTACTACATGGGGCAGGGAGGGATCCTGACAGTGCCCAGGCATAGCCCCCACAGTAGGAAGGGCAGGGGCTGTGGCAGCACGGGATTCTGCATGCTGAGCAGGGGACTCGGCACCACCTCTGGGCTCTCTCTTGCTCAGTATCCTGATGGTTGACCTCCGTGTCTCCACTGCTGGGGAAAGTGCACGCAGCAGGCAGTAATCCTGACTCCCTGCTGCCCACTGTGTGGGCTTTTGACACGGGACTGAGTGAGCACTGGTTCAGTGAGTGAGTGGTGGGTCCCTTTGGCTTTGGGGAAAGAGTCTTTGGAATCTTCATTACAGACCTTGTGGCCAAGAGGGAGGACCTTTGTGACTCAGCCTCCAGCCCAGCGGGAAGCTACTGTCTTGGACCTCAGTCCCAGCCCTGGCCTTCCCTCAGTGACACCACACACTGTCAAGGTTTGTGGCCGTCACATGCATTTTCTATTAGCAAAGAAAGACTGGAGGGTTAGGAAGAAGAAGGTTAGGGGGTGGGTGGTGGGTGTGGGTGTGGGTGCTGTTTTAGCCAAGCTGGTTGGCTCAGTTTCCAGGAATGAGGGACGTTGAGCAGAGTCCTGAAAGAGGTGTGACAGTGAGCCCCGTGGACACCTGAGAGGAGTGCTTCAGGTGGATCGGAGCGTGTGCAAAGGCCCCAAGGCAGGATTGTCTGGTAGACCAGAGGCACAGCAAAGGGTGCTGTGGCTGGGATGAAGAGAGGAACGGGGCGGGGGTGGGTGGTAGCTGGAGAAGGTAAGGTGATTGTTCTAGGTGGGTGAGTTTACCCCACACCAGCTCGAGGACGTGGCCCTTGGCAGCCACAGAAAGTGTGCGTGGGACAGAAATCGCACAGAACTGCAGGAGTGCCCCAGTTGAATTACGGCAGCAAGAAGCCACTCCAGCAGGAGGGAGTGGGAAACCCCTCTTCTGCCTCTTGTCCACCGCGAGGTCGCTGTAGTCAAACCCAGCTTCTTTGGCCTGGGGTTTGAGTACTGAAGAAGGTCCGGCAGTGGGCTTCTGAGGAGCTTCAGCTCCCTGCCCAGCCTCGCAGGCTGAGCTTCCCTCTCTCCCATCCTTGCTGCGTGCTGAGGTCGAGGTTGCGGATTCCCTCCTCTCTCCATTCTTTTCTTCCCTGGAGACTGAACCCACGGCCTTTGTGCTGAGCGGCATTCCCAGCCTGTTTTAAATTTTTGTACTTTGCAAAGTTACCCAGGCTGAGCTGTAACTTGTGGTCTTCTTGCCTCAGCCTCCTGGAGCGCTGGCCTATAGCTGTGCCCTACCACCTCCTGGCTGTGGCCTCCCTCTCCCTCAGAAACTCGTCCTGGCTATCCTGCCTTGGCCCCTCCTCCTCCTCCTCTTGCCAGGGCCTGGGCCATGGCACCACCTCTGTGACTCTTCCCAGCGCCCAGCCTGAACAGTTGGCAACTCCCATACCCACCCCCGAGTTCTCACCACACTCCGTTTCTTCTGGCTGGTGCATTGCTCCTGACAGTTTGTCTTTGGTGTCCTTGTTCTTGTCTCGGTGTGAGTGATAGGCGTTTTCTCTTGGCTACTTCACTAAAGTATAATTTATACGATGTAAGGAGAATCCTTGTTAGTGTGTGGTTCTGGGAGTTTTGACAATCACGTACAGTGCTGTCAAAGATGCAGTCAAGACACCAACTACTTCTGCCGTCCCAGAATGCCTCTTAGTGACTAACACCTGGCCCAGCTGCACTCCAGGGAGCTTTGTGAAGTTACGGATGCCGGAAGTCCAACAGCAAGGTGTTGTGAGGCTACCCCTCCTGGCCTACGGACAGCTGCCCTGTAGAGAGAGAGAGAGAAGGAAAAAGACTTAAGTCTCTTTCTCTCCTTACAAGCTCACCAGTCCTTATGACCTTAACTAACGCTAATTACCTCTTTGAGACCCTTTCTCCAAATAAGCTTGCATTGGGAATTTGGGCTTTTGTATATGGGAGAGATAATTCAGCCCACCACACTACCCATCTGTTCTCGGTTCCTGCAATTTGGCCCTTTATAGCATGTCATGTGAATAGAATCTTACGGTGCATAGCCCCTGTGTCTGGTTTCCCCCTGATCTACCACCCAGCAGTGTTTCCATGAGCATGTTGACAGCCCATTGGTTTTCAGTGCTGGGTAATACTCCATTGTGTGGCACCACCAACATCTGTTACCCATCCCTGAAGTGAAGGGCACTTGGGTTGTTTCTTGATTTGGATAATTTTGTATAAAGTCACAGGAAGTGTTCACATGCAGGTTTCTATGTGAACACAAGCATTCATTGCTCTTGGGTAAAATCCTTAGGCTTTGGGGTCTTAAATGCATACATTTATTAAAAAAAATTGCCAAATCATTTTCTTGAGGGATTGTACCATTTTGCCCAGCAACATGTGACATTTGCTGTTACTCTATCCTCCAAACATCCAAGCAGTTTACATTCTGCAGGGTTTTCCTTCGTAAAGTAAGTCAATAATTATTGTTTTCCATTCTGAAGATGTATGCAGTCATATCTCACTATGACTTTAATTTGCATTGCATAGTGACTGATGACGCTGAATCTACTTTCTTGAGCTTATCTGCAGCCATTTCTCGTAGGTGAAATGCTTCTTCAGATACTCGGCTCATGTTTCGTTGTGTAGTTTGTTTTCTTATTACTGAGTTTTGAACGTTCTTTAAATATTTTGGATACAAGTTCTTTGTCAGATATGCGGTTTGCAAATATTTTCTCCCAGGATGGGGCTTGTCTTTTCATTTTTAGCAGAGTGTTGAAGAGAATTTTTTAGTTTTGGTGAAGTCTCATCTGTTAATTTCTTCTTTTAGAGACTTTTCTTACATAAATCTCTTAATAGATAGTGTGTAAGGTGTCACATAAGAGGAATCTTTACCTAAATGGAGGTTACAAAAAAGTTTAGCTCTGTTTCTTCCAGAATTGTATATATACATATTTTTAGTTACAGGTTAAACATTTAGATCAATGAATAATTTTGGAGATTAACATAGGAATGTATAAGTTTCATCAAATTTAGCAACTTGTTTCTTCAAATATTTTTACTGTCCTTCCATTTTTTTCTGTTTAGGGCTCCAGAAACAAACCACTCGATGTCCTACAGATCATGGAGTAATTTAGTCTGTTTTGTACTTCTATGACAGAGCACCTGAAACAGAGTAATTTACAATGAAGGGAAATTCATTGACTCATAGTTCTGGAGTCTGGGAGTTGAGAATCACATTGCTGGAGTCAGACTAGGGCTGTTGTACTGCATGGTCATGGAGTGAAGACAGAGGGGCCACTGTTTCCTCAGCATGCAAAAGGGAACCCACTCCAAGAGCCCCATCTACGATGGTCTGGGTCCTTCCTCCATTCTCATGACAAAATACTTCTCATTAAACCCCACTTCCCAACATGTTGACCTTGGAGATTAATTTTCCAACACATGAATTCTGGGGAATGCATTCCAATCCCCGTGCTAAGTCCCCACTCACTCTTCAGTCTTCTTTGTGCTTCAGGATGGTTTCAACATTGCTATGTCTCTGAGCTTGCTGACCTTTTCTTCTGCAACATTTAATCTGCTATTAAATCTATGTGTGAATTTTTCATTTTAGATATTTTGATTTTTATTTCCAGGAACACTATTTGTTTTTAAAAACGTATATTCTCCTTTTCTCATGGTGTTCATGTGCTCTTTTCAGCACTTGAATATATTGCAATAGCTCTTTTAAAGTCACCATCTTTTAACCCCATCATCTCTGTTATGTCTAGATCTGTTTCTTCTGATGAGCTTTTCCCCTGGTTGTGGGTCAAATTTTGCTAACTGCTGACCTATCTAGTGATTTTTGTTTAGGTGCTGGACATTGTTTTTGTCACCTTGTTCTGAGTTTGGTGGTTCTTGTCTTCCTTTACAGTGTCATTGAAATTTGTTTGGGCAAGCAATAGAGTTTCCTGTGGATCAGTTTCATACCTTTCAGGTTTCTTTTAAAGCTTTTTTGAGGTAGATGTTGAGTAGGTTATGTGATAGAACCAGTTCTTCTCCATGATTCCTTCTGAAGCCCACTGGATGCTCCAGGTATTCCGCAGTCTCTCCGTTGTGGCTGCAGGAACTTGCTTATATCTCAGCCCTGGTGAACTCTAGCTGTTGTTTGTCTCTCAGCTCTCTAGAAGCTGTGCTCTGCCTGCTTCTGACAGTTTCCCACAGATGTGTGCACATTCGTCTCAGCCACAGACTCTAGGAGATCCTGGGAATGCTTCTGGAATTCTTTCTCTGCATAATTCCTGCTGCTTTAGCACTCTGCCTTATAAATCCTAGCTGTCTTGACCTCCCTAGCTCTTATCTGTGTTTCTTCAACTTGGTGAGAGTGCTGAGCACCCCTCCTTTCCTGTTGGCCTGAGAAGTGTGCCCACTGGGAAAGCCGAGTTCTTTCTTTTCTAGGCATCACAGTCCTGGAGATTCCTGTTGTCCAATACTGGGAAAGAGATTCTTTCCATATGTTTTGTTCATTTTTATAATTTTTTTAATGTAGAAGGGCAGGCCCCATACCAGCTCTTCCTTGTGGCTGGCAGTGGAAATTACACATTTCAGCTTCTCCACCTGAGGAATGGGAATGCCAGCACCTTGCTGCCTCACTTCTGCTATCACTAATGTGTGGGGATTTTTTTATAGAGCCTTCCATGTGCCTTCACTCTGTGATCTCAAGAGGGCGAGCCCTGTTCCCCAAGTAGGATGATTGGAAGCACCTTCTTGGTAGAGTTTGGAGCTGGAATATTCCTCAAAGGTCATGTGTAAAAGCCTTGGCTCCCAGCCTAAGGTATTATTTAAGGGTAGCAAAGCCTTTAAGAAGTGGGGCCTAGAGAGGAAGTGATGTCACTAGAGGTGTGCCTTGGGAAGGGGATATTAGAACTCCAGCTCCTGCCTCTCTCTTTGCTTTCTAGTTGCTACAAAGTTTTGATCCTCTCCACTGTGTTCCTGCCATTATGTCCCAAAGCAAGAGGCACAAGTGACCATGGACTGGAACCTCTGAAATCATAAGCCACAACAAACCTTTCTTCCTTTAAATTGTTTATCTTAGGCCTTTTGTCACAAGGACAACATATACTCCTGGAACATATACACCATCTCACTAGATTCTCTTTTCGTTTTTTAGTTTGGAGCAGCAGGTTAGTCTTTTATTGTCTGTTTTCTGGTTTTAGCCTACAGCTACGCCTTCTATCTCGTGTCACCAGCTGGACCAGGCTAGATGCATGTTGTGTCTATTCTGCAGGCTCAGTCATCATACCCAACTCCATGCTTCTGCTCTGCTTCTTGCTGGCTGTGGGGTAGCGTGTGCCTCACAGGATTGTCAGGCCTCAGAGTACTCCCCTGTACAATGGGTGTTAAAGCATCCCAAACAGACTGCTCATGGGATCCTGGTAGCATGTTTTTGCACCAGACAGGTGGATGCCCAATCCCCTTCCTACTGCTTCCTTTGCTGCTGACCCAAGCCTGGCTCTTGTGTGGGTTCCCTCGCTGGTGGTTTGTGCCTTTGTGGGGTGGCAGGCAGCCAGGGGTCTGGGTCAGCCTGTGGGGAGCAAGTGAATCAAAGGAACCGGCTGCAGCTGAAGCAACCTCACCCGGATTCTTGAAGACAGCGTCTTGACAAACCGATTGTGTAACCACATTCCTGTAGGAAACTGGCTGCCCCAGGAAGGGGTGAGAGCTCCCCCAGCACTAAAGGGCCCCGCTGGGCAGATTAATTCTTCATTATTCTAGTTTCAAGGCTCTCAGGTTGGCCCCATGCCTGGCACCAAGACACCAACTCCACTGCCTGCACACAGTCGTCCAGACCTGGCTGTCCACAGGTTTCAGGTTGTCTCTGCGGTCCCCGAGAGTCAGAGAATGCACTCAGGAACGCGTGTTCCCAGATGAGACTGTCCCCTCCACTGAAGACAAAGGGCCTGTTGTTGGTGTGCAAAGCTGAGTGTGTCCCTGCCCAGAACTGCAGCTCGGCACCTGCACGGCAGCTCTTCACAGGCAGGGCTGTCCAGGGCCAGCTTCTCCAGTGCTCTGTGTATCTCGTCACCTCACAAGCTCGTACCCCCAGAGATGCCACTGTAGTTGAGGTTTCCCTGTGGGGTCATCACCAGCCCCAAGCAGGCTAGCCACACTGTGGGATTTGGGGGATAGGCTTGGACCTCCCAGGTGTCGGAGGGTGGTGGTGGCCACAGCCACCAAGTGCCTGTGGAAAGTGCACTTGAGGCAGAGCTTCTGAGTGACCCGTGCCTTCTTCCTTTCTTCTCTCTGTCCGTCTTTCTTCTTTCAGTACAGAAGCAAAAGAATAGAACTTGGATCTGTGACCAACACTGAGCTGTGCACCACTTCCCTCTCAGTCTCAGTTTTTCCATCTGTGAAATGGCCACAGCAACCCTGCTTCTCCCCCTTCCAGTGTATCAAAGCTGGAGGTGGGTGGAGTGAGCTGTAGAGGCGGAAGGCAGCAGACCTCTAGGAACAGGTGCCAGATATCCCTGGGGATTCACAGCCCAGCTGCCAGTTACCAGCTGTGTGCTCTTGCCTCCCTCAGCCTCAATTTCCCCAAATATGGAACAGCTGTGATGCTGATGGCACCTTCTCATGGGGTTGTGGAGAGGATTAAACAAGTGAGTGTTTGTTCGGGGCCTGGCAGGGGTGGCCTGGGTGCTTATCAAACAAGTGGCTGGCTCCACCCCTCGGGGAGTGGACCTCATGGTGCAGAAAGGCTGAGATGGACAGTAGGGGAAGTCACTCGGGGTTTTGTCCCAGGTGGGTCTGGACAGCAGAATTGCTCAGGAATGGGTCTATCAGGGAGCCAGTGCAGGCAGGACCCTGGTATGAGCAGGAGGGAAGAAACTCAGGATGTCACTGGACATCCGGCCCAACTGGACCCTGGGCTGCAGAGGAGCCAAGCCCCCCCGTGCCTGCCACCCCGTTATCTTTTGAGGCCGCTTGTACAACCTGCTGCAGCCATCCAAGGGGAGCTGCCAGGGAAACAGGAACCGCTGGCAGGGAGTGAGGCCTTTTATCCGCCGCTGGGACAGAGTGTTACAGGTGTGACCATTGTTCCTGCGCACAGGGGGGATAATGCGTCCTGACAGCCCGAGGACAGGCCCTGGCAGCCTCGTGGGCATCTGAGTTACAAAGCGCCCTGTGAACTGTCCCATGGCCCCAGCCTCTTCACGGGCTTCCACTGCCTGAAGCTTAGATGCACCTGGCTGCGGCCGCAGCCCATTCACTAAGTGCTTTGGCGAAGGTCACCATCAACCAGGGACAGAGTGTGTATTGTCAAAGACACCAGCCAGACCTTTGTGCCCAGCTGGCTGCCCCTGACCACAGGAATTCCACGTGTGCGCCTGCGTTCACTCCAGGAGAGCACTTACTCCCAAGGGGGGTGGCCTCATCCCTCCCTTCCTCCTGACGCTGCCCTCAGGCTCGAGGCTGGAGGCCAAACCTACCTCACCCACCATTTTCTGAAACCTAATTGCTGGGGCTGTGTCTGGGATGGGCACAGCCCCAGGGGCAGCGCTGCCAAGAACCTCCCCGTGTGAATACCTACACAGGCCACTCCTGTGGGAACCAGGAATCGCACAGGGCCTGGCGCTTGTCCCCGGCCTGTCTTGTGACGTTAGGCAGATCAAAGCCCCATTGTAAAAAGTCATGTTCACTCTGTTCATCCGTCCGCTTGGAACAGTGTCCCAGGACAGCCTTGCATCGGACTAGGGAGGCAGCTGACGTCCAGCACAGGAGCTCTGTCTAGACCCTGGGTCCTGCTGGGGAAGCTCTATGAAAGTGGGGCTGGGGCTGGGGCTGGGCATGGCCTGGGAAGAAGGAGAGCCCGGTGCCTTCGAGGTGTCTTCTGAGAGCAAGTAGCTACTTGGTTCTGCTAAGTAACAGCTAAAAGGGAGAGCACAGTGTCACTGATGCAGAAGTCATGGAGGCTGTTGCTGACCAGGGACAGTGGGGGACTGGCCAAGGATGGGGAAGGAGGTGGCCTCCACTCAGTGGCTCTTCCAAAGTAAAGCAGAGAGATGCCAAGGGAGGAGGCTTTGATGACCTTGAGTAGTGAGTGCAGAAGGGCACTAGATGATTTGAAAGAGCCCAGCTCCCCCTTTGGTCCCAAGTCTAATATCTCTGTGCCAAGCGAGGAGATAACCAACCAAATTGCTCAACCACCTGAGAGGTAATTGTGGGTGGGAAGTATCTTTGCCATGTTCCATCCATGGATTGGTAAGGGCTGTCAGGAGCCTGGGGCAGAGTTGCGAAGGAGGGTGCCAAAGTAGATTAGTCATGTCTGTCCAGATGCAGGCCTCATAGGGATGGTGTGTGTGTTATGTATTTGGTGTCCTCTCTCAGCTATGTTAGTCAAGTAAGCTGGGTTTACTCCCTTAACAAGTAAACCTCCCAATGTCAGCACAAGAACTTATTGTCATCACACCCAAAGACTGGCAAAGGGGGTAACATGTCATGGCAGCTGTCCTCTAGGTGGTGATTCAGGGATCCAGGCTGTCTGCATCTTAGGGTGCTACCAGGGAGTCACATGAAGCCTTTCATGGCTGTCATCCTGAACTATATACCCCAAATTCATATGCTTAGGTCCTGACCCCTAGTCTCACAGAACATGACTATGTTTGGAGGCAGGGCCTTTAAAGAGATGAGGTTAATGTTTGTAGTTTTATTTTTTTGTACCTGGAATTGAACTCAGGACCTTGCACTTGCCAGGTGGGCGCTTGTGCCACTGAGCTATATCCCTGGCCCAAGATGAGGTTAATGTGAGGCCTTAGAGGTGATGCAATCTACCTGGGCCCTTATAAGAAGAAATCAGGACATGAACACACTCAGGGTTGAACATGTGAAGACACAGGGAGAAGATGGCATCTGCAAACCGAGGAGAGATACCTCAGGAGGGACCAGCACTGTGGTATCTGGTCTTGAACTTTCAGCTTCCAAGATGCAGGACGGTGACTGTCTGCTATTGAAGCTACCTGGTCATGGTGAAGACAGATGCCTGGAGGTGTCCATGAGGAGGACTCCAGGTACAGGCGAGGAAGGGGCCCATGTTAATTGGACCCTCAGGGATGATCAGGCCAAGTCGCCACTTTGTGTTTCCAGCGTGTTGGGGTCGGGAATGCTCCCCCAGGATGGCATAGTTATGAGGTGGCAGGGTTAATACTTTCTCTTAAGTCTTGGCATCTCAGAGCCAAAGCTCCTGGGCCACATGAGTCCCTGGTGTTGCTGTGTGTGAAGGTCTCAGGGGCAGCTGTTGACCACTTTTGGAAGTCCCAGGGGCAGTGTGGGAACCCCCAAGTAACAACACCATGCAACTTCATGGGACTCCTGTGTCACCGGGTTGTGGCTGGACTGCAGATAAGCCATGGGCTCTGGATACCCAATGCAAGGAGCAGCTGTGGGTGGGTCAGTGGGGTGGCCCTCTGGTGCTGGTGGGTACAGGCTGTGGCCTCTGCTCTCCTGCTCTGGGCCACAGGGCTGTGTCTGGTTCTGGGGAAGCAGCTCCAGCCCTCTCCATGCAATGATTAAGATCCCAGTGAAGTCCACTAGTATGTTTCTGTGTTCTAGAGTCACAGAAAGGTAAGAAATTCTCTTGGTAAGGTGAGGAATCTGATACTTGAAGGAAAATTCCTTTCCCACAAGGGGCTTGTATCTCCAGACCCTGCACACCTGTGACTTCCTGGCATTCCCTGTTTACCTGCTAGAGATTACATATTTTAAAAAGCCAGCAATCTGCATGCAAATCCCAGCAGAACTGGCCCTTGTGATTTGCATATGAACAAAAGCTGTCCTAGGGCCTGGTCTTCAAGGTAACCTCACCTTCAGAGGCAGGGACAGCCTCTAAGCCAGGACTGGGTGGATTCTCCAGGTGGGGTCCCTGGACCAGTAATGTTCTTGTCACCTGGGCACTAGATAGGCAATGCCTCAGGCCCCTCCTCTGACCTGCTGGGTTAGAGTCTTGGGAAATCAGTGGAGAGGAGGTAGCCCATGTTCATGGACTGGTAGATCCCACACTGATATCAGCTCTTCCTAATCTGACTCTTAGTTTCAACACGAATTCCCGAAAGCTCTTTTGTAGTTCCTTAGAAATGGATTCTAATGTTTGTGTGGGAAGGCATTAGTACAATGGCAAGAGGCGACATAATCTTTTCAAAAAGAAATACTGGGAGCCTCAGCAATCTGTATTCTACCAAGGCCTCAAGGTGGGCCTGGGAACCAGTGGGACAGCCAGGAGGTTCTGGGCCAGGGTTGGCAGGGGAGGAGCCTGTCCAGAGACCCATCATTCACAGAGATCCTCCTTATGTGAGTCCAGCACCCCGTTCTGTGTCCTTCTATTTTCTTTTGTTTTTCATTGACATATAAAAATTGTACATACTTATGGGGTACAACGTGATAATGTGATACATGTGAATAATATGTAATGATCAAATCATGGCTGTTAGCATTTCCATCTCCTTAAACATTTATTATTTTTCTGTATTGGGAAACTTTGAATTCTTTTCTTCTAGTTCTTTATAAAACATACAATAAGTCATTGTGACTATAGTCACCCCTGTGGAACACTAGAATTTATTCCTCCTATATATTTTGGTTCCCATTACCCAAACACCCTCTATCTCCCAGTCATCCCCCCGTCCCAGCATCTTTAACCTCTCCTTGACTGTCTGTGTCTACAAGATGAACTTTTTAAGCTTCCAGGTAGGAGTATGAACATGCGATATTTGTTTTCCTGTGCCTGGCTTATTGCACTTCACATAGTATCCTTCAACTCTGTCCCTATTGCCATAAGTGACAGGATTTTGTTCCTTTTTTCCAGCTGGATAATATTCCACCATGAACATACATCACATTTTCTTTATCCATTTATCTGTTGGTAGATAAATGTCCCTATTGCCTTCAACTCTGTCCCTATTGCCATAAATGACAGGATGTTGTTCCTTTTTTCCAGCTGGATAATATTCCACTATGAACATACCTCACATTTTCTTTATCCATTTGTCTGTTGGTAAACACCTCTTTTTGGTCCTGAAACTGGGCTTCTTTTGGTGGCAGGATCTGAGGTCTGTAATCCATTTCCCCTCCTCCAGGTCTTTATTTATCTACCTCACTGGGCTGAGTCTATGACTGGCTCCCTCCAGCCCCTCCCACCTGATAAAGCTCACACCTCAGTCCTCATCATAAGCACACACAACTGTTTGGTGTCAGAGGACAGAGTCAGTGTGACAAGACAAAGATGAAGTACTCTCTAGCACCAAGAGTTGGGTGGGGAAAAGGGCAGTCACGTTCATACACTAGCAAGACAAGTCTCTGTCTTGTTGTGGGGGATGGGCTTTGGACACCAACATTCACAGACGCTCCTCTTTATAGAAAATGGTGTGGTATTCGCATGTAACCTATGTACAGCCTTTTGATTCTGAATCATCTCTAGATGACTTAGAATACCTGACATGATGCAAATGTTCTATAAATAGTTGCTATCCCATATGGTTTATGGAATAATGACAAGAAAATATAAGTTTTTACATGCTCAGTATTGATACAATGCCCCCTCCCCCCCAAAAATAATAGTCTGAGCTTGGTTGAATCTTTGAGTGCACAGCCAGAGGGTTGGATTATAAATTCCAAGGTAATCCTGGCCCGTTCTCCAGCCAATAGTCTGTTGATATTTCAGGCAAGCCCTGTTCATTGCATCTGTATCCCTGCTGGCCTCTGACCTGGTGCATTCTGACCCCTCCTCATGTGGCCGTGGCCACTGCCTTCCCCTGGACTCTGCTAACCTTCTCCCTGGAGTCTTTGATCAGTCTTCCTCCCAGCCTGATGGTCGCAGTGGCTTCCAAACATGAGCTCGCAAGATTTTATACGTGTCTCATGTAGTCAGTTCTCTTGTTTGGGTTTTTATTTCCCTTTCTTTAGTACCTTCTGATTCCTGTCTTGCTTTGGAAGACTTACTGCCTTGTGAATTTATAAGAATATTTTCCTTTACTAACCTCCATACGTTTACAGTCTTTTTAAAAACCTCTTTTAAGTCATTTTGTATACAGTATGAGGTAAGGGTTTAACTTTGACTTTTTCCAAATGGATGATCAGTCGTTCTAGCCCATGTAAACAGTCCTTTGTCCAATTTTAAACTCGTGTGTGTGCGCGTGTGTGTGCAGTTGGAGAAATTTCTGGATTCTGTGTCTCGTTCCACAGATGGGCTTTTCTGTTCCAAGAGCACAGTGCTAAATGACTGTGGCTCCAGAGTGGGTGTGAATATCTGGTTGGTTAAGTTTCCTCCCGTGCCCCTTTCCAAAGCCAGCTTGAGAATATTTAAACATTAACTTTTCCACAAGAGCATCAGCCTCATATGGTGCATTTTTTAAAAAATGAAGCTTCATCTCGTTTTAAAAGACACAAACACACACTCAGAACCTTATTTGGGCTCCAGAGACAGAAAAGAGGCACTCATCCTTGAAATGTGACCGTTTGTATAATAAAGTCTTCTTGAAGAACATGCCATTTACTTACTTGGGACTTGCTTTGTATTTTTCTGTGGCATTTCATCATTTTCATCATAGAAACCTTATGCTTTCCATTTTAAACCTATTTCTAAGTATTTAATGGCTACCCCTCCCCACCCCAGGATTTAGGAAACTGGAACGAGATAGGGCTGAGAAAGCAGAGAAAAGTCAGTCACACACCACCAGAAATTGTCGAGAGAACCTGTGTGCTGCAGGGACAACAGCCACACTAGTTTCCAAGCTCTCTCTGGAAATTTCTACAACCAGGTTGAGCTCTGGGCAAGATGTCCTCTTAGAGCCCTTCTTGCTATAAGTTGCTATGATACTACGTCTCAGGAATATTCTGGAATTTTCCAGGTTGATAGTGGCATGGCGGTGGGTTTCAGTTCTGTGCTGTCCTTTCCACCACCTCTTGCAGTCCATTCAGCACTCCTGGAGCTCTCTAGGATTTAAACAGCCAGAGCACAACAGCGTTAGCTGGGATGACTCACAGGGATCTGAGAATGACAGACGGTGAGGCAGGTGTTCTTGGACCCCTGCCTCCTGCTCCCTCCTGCTGCGAAGGAGGAGGTTGTTGTCTGCTCCTTGGCTGCCTTCAAGGGCAGCTCCCAAACAGGTTAACCACAGCCACATCTCACCACCACCGTTGTCCTTATGACCGAGCTCCAGCCTTAACAGGGTGGTCCAAAACCAGGAGGAGGGGAACTTTGGGTCTTCTGCAGCTCCAGAGGGAGGGCTGGGTCCTCACCTGCATCGTCCTCTGCTTGGCATACCCCCCGTGTTCTAGAAGCAGGGACCCCAGTCCTGTAGGGTGATGGAACAGTGGTAAGTTAGCAGTTTCCTCAGGGTTCCTGCCTCTGAAATAGCTCTCCCTGAAATAGTCCCTGAGGTCCAGAGGCACCTGGGCTATCACTTTCCTTTCTTTCTTCCTCTTTCTGTGCGATTTGTAGCACAGGCCTGTAGCTTCTGTGGAGTCATGTGCGTGTACCAACATCTTGATCAACAGCAGACTGCACACGCCATGGTGGTCCTATAAGATTATATCGTCTAGTGAGTGTGTATACAGCTCCCTGCGAGCATTGCAGCAGGAAATCGCCTAAGGATTCCTCTCAGGCATGTCCTTGCTGTTGGGCGATGCATGACTGAATTAACCAACAGTCTCGTTCTTGAAAAGTGGAAGGTCAAGTTCAATCCAAACCGGAACTTCCATTTCTCACTAATTTGAAGCCTCTTCGCTCTTTCAGGGCTCCCCTCCCTTCCTGGAGGTGCTGAGTGAGGAAGGCGTGTTCTCTAAGTTCCTGAGCATCTGTTACAGCTTGTGTCTAGATGTTCCCCCAAAGCCTCATGCAGTCCTGGGTAGGTATTTTTCAGAGGTGGCTGAACCTAGAGTGTGTGATTGATTCATTGTGCAATGCTAGGATTAGGGGTGGGTGATTTCTTAATCAGTCTACTGATTGGTTTGGTTCCACCCTAATCCAAGTAGCCTGGATAGAATATAAAGGGCAGAAAGAGACTTGTCTTGCCTCCTTGTCTGCTTTGCCACCTTCTGCCCATCGTGAGCTGTCCCCCTCTGCCATGCTACCCTGCCTTGGAGCCAGCCCACTATGGACTGAGACCTCTACAAACTGTGAGCTAAATAAACCTTTCTCCCTTTAACTTTGGTTGTCTGGTATTTTGCCTCAGCAACAAGAGAAAAGTAACTAAGACAGCATCCTTCATGCTCCCTCCTGGAGGCTTGGAGCTCCACCTCTGGTGTGTGCTGTTCCTCTGTGGGGTCCCCCTGGCATGAATGCCTGGTTCTGTGAGGCACCCTCCAGCTGAGCATTGCAATGGCCCACCTCTTGGTGCTCCTGCTGGGGATTCAATTTTCCCACGGGCAGTGAGAGTGGTGCATTCCCAAGGTGGCCTACGTCTCCCTTGGGTGTACAGATGGCTCACTTTCTCCTCCAGCCTGGAATGCACCTGTCCACGGGCAATGCAGGCTCCTTTTGTACTGTCAGGTGGTCCCAGGGTTCTTCAGTGGGACATCTGCAGGCAGGAGTCCTTCCCAGGCTCCTGGTCCTCCCAGCCAGAGGACTCCTCCCCAGGCTCCTGGTCCTCCCGGCATGGAGGACTCCCCGAGCCCCTGAGAGCTGCTTCTGAAGCCCTGGCCACCTGCCCATGTGTCTTCTCACAATGTCAATGGTACATAAGTAACAAGGGCTAGCAAGATGTGGAGGAATCAGGACCTTTGTGCTCTGTTGGTGAGAATTTAAAATGGTGCAGCAACACTGGAAAACAGCCCAACAGTTCTTCAAACCCAAAATAGAGAGTTCTCCTATGATTCACCGCATTCCTAGGTACAGAGAACTGAAAAGCATCACTCACAATAGTCAGGAGTTGAAAAAAACTCAGATACCCATCAATCAATGAATGGATAAATAAGATGTAATCTATCCATGCAATGGAATGTTATTCTGTCATAAAAGGCTTGGGGTACATGCTATAATATGGATGGACCTTGAAAACACTATACTGACTGAAATGAACCAGTCACAAGAGATTGCATCTTGTGTAATTCCCCCTATACAAAATATTCAGAATGGGTAAATTATGAAGTAAGGTAATAGGTAATAGGTAATATTATGAAATAATATTTCAGTATGGGTGGGTGGACAAATGGGTGGAAAGAAAAACTGAGAGATGTGTGGAAGAATGAATGAGTTGATGATAGGTGGTTGGATGGAAAAATGGATGAATGAGTGGGTGGATGGGTGGGTGGATGGGTGGGTGGATGGGTGGATGGGTGGATGGGTGGATGGATGAATGAGTGGATGGGTGGATGGATGGATGGATGGGTGGGTAGATGGATGGATGGATGGGTGAATGGGTGGGTAGATGGGATGGATGGATGGATGGATGGGTGGATAGATGGGTGGATGGATGGATGGTATCCACCCATTTGTCCACCACCCTTACTGAAATAAGCCAGTCACAAGAGATTGCATCTTGTGTAATTCTACTTATAGGAAATATTCAGAATAGGTAAATTATGGATTTACATGGAAAGTAGAGTGGTACTTGCTTGGGGTAGAGAGGTAGGGGTACGGGGGAATAATAGCTATCGGGTTTCTTTGGGGGAAGTTAAAATGTTCCAAAAGTGACAATGGCAGTGGATTCACACTTCTGAATGTTCTAACAACACAGTAGATGTACTGCATAGTATGTGGATTGTATCTCAATAAAGCTGTCATTAAAAAATAAAAGAGCAACCCACCCACTGCCTGCCTTTCCGAAATAAAGTAACTAAGGACAAAGAGGAGCCCTCTCTACAGAAATCATCCTCACCCCACCCCAGCAATCATTTGCTGCCCCTGTGGCTCAGGGGCTCACCTGCCTGGCTGCGGTCCTCCTGGCTCTCTGCTTTCCACAGCCCTTGCTCGTCAAAATCTGGGGCAAAAGCTCTGCTGTCACTGTCTGCTATCCACGTCAAGTTTTCCCTGCTGTCCAGATCAAGACCTCAGTAGTCATGGACTCAGCACCATACCCTCTTCACAGCTCATTTGTTCTTGGTTTCTGGCATCCATCCATCCACCCATTCATCCTGTCCATCCATCCACCCATCCACCCATCCACCCATCCACCCATCCACCCATCCACCCATCCACCCACCCACCCATCCATCCATCCACCCATCCACCCATCCACCCATCCACTCATTCATCCATTTTCCCATCCAACCACCTATCATCAACTCATTCATCCTTCCACTCATCTCTCAATTTTTCTTTCCACACATTTGTCCACCCACCCATTTGTCCATCCATCTGTCCGTCCACTCATCTGTTCCCATCTCCCCATTCACCAGCTGCCACTGTATCCGTTCCTTAGAAACTTAGAATCTGGTGAGCAGGCAGCTGAGTAAACAAGCGACAGCTGAGTGCCCAGGCAGACCCTTGATAGAGCAGCATTTCCTGTTCTGAGTTCTGTAACTCTTAGTCCAACACTTGGGAAGAAGAGGGTTGACCTGCCCAAGGAGGGACCTTCTGAAGAAAGGATCGCCAGGATGGGGGCAGCAGAGTTCTAGAGGGTGGGGAGAGGAACTAGAGGCTGGGGTACCTGTGGGGCCAGGTGTGCAGCTCCACAGGCACAAGGAATAACAGTGGACTCCATTCTGGAGCCTTGCTATGTGCCCTGCCCTGGGCCAGCTTCGTAGACGAATGATGTGTGCCATGCCCCTGGCCCTTGATGAAGAGGGCCCTTGCTGGGCCCAGAGCTCTGCAGTTGCTTTCTTGACATTTATAATTCTTGAACAAGGGGTACTGCATGTTCATTTTGCACCGGCACCTGCCTGAGAGCCCAAGTGTGGCCAGGGGTTGACACGGGTCCCTGACTGTCCCTGCATCTCCACCTCCTGTGAGGGGAAGAGTGCTGCAGGCTGCCTTCTTCACTAGGCAGGGACAGAGGTTTGCCACTCCCAGCCGTTCCATGCCTACCTCTTCCAGAGGAGAGTGCGATCATTTATTGCCACACAGGCATCATGCCTCAGGAGAAAAGGGAGGTGAGGGACCCGGGCCTCTCTTCCTGTGAAGTGTGCTCCCTCGGTGCCTGTGGTGGGGGACAGGTGGAAAGGCATGAATGTTTCAAGCCAGGACATGCCAGCCTGGCCCGCATTCTATAAAGTGGGACTGTCTGCAGCTGCTTAGTGGGGTCAGTGGCCTTCGGAACATGACGGTCCTTATGACAAATAGAGCAGCCTTCTACAAGAGCGTCAAAAGGGTAGGTCCTGCTCTGACATTCACAGCTGTGTGATCAGGATGGCAGGGTGACTCCAAGCTTCAATTTGCTTATCTGCAGGGTGCATGTGTCCTCTTGCCTTTTGGATAAGTGAACGGAGGTGGGGAGAATGAATGTGTTCAGGACTGTGTCTCAGACTTGAGGTTGCCCCCTCAGGCCTTTGGTGAGGCAAGGCCATGGCCAGAGGGGAGGGAGGGGACAGGCAGGAATGTTAAGGGGAGGAGTTGGAGCTGGCTAGCCCTCGGGAGGCCTGGATAAGTAAGCAGGGCTAAGGATTAGGAAAGCACAGAGCGGAAGGAGGCGTGGAGGGCCCTTCCAGATCAGGTGGGAAACCAGATTAGAAGTGAATCAATAGGAAAGGATCCTGGTGCGGATCAAAGGTGCACTGGGGAAATGTGAAGGGCTATTCAGGGTCAGGAGGTGGGTGCAGGGGAGGCCTGGACGGGACAGAGGGAGTTCACTGGGGGCCTACTTGCAGGGTGCTGGGGCCCCCTGTGGCTGGCTGCTGTGTTGGGCCACCTCTGGGCAGCTGGGCCTCCCAAGTTCCCCGGCCCTGGTGCTGGAGGAGAGGGAGGGCAGAGATTGGAGTGGTAGAGACAGGCCACATCCTCTACTCTTCTTGGGGAGTCCACCCAGGCCACCAGGCAGGCCTTTCTGGTGCCCCCTTCACAGCTGAAGCTGTTGGTGCAGGTGGTAAGCTGCAGGCAGGGAGCTTCTGGCAGCTTTGCCTCCAGCATGCCCTTGGTGCCTTGCCTCCTTCACTGGCTGGTGGTGCCCCAGGGCAAGGGTATCCCAGAATCCTTCAGGATCCACAAGCCCATATCTTCTATTTCTTGGGATGATGGGAAGGAAAGTGATGGGGCCCCCCAGAGAGGTGGCTTCGCATGCATGTGGTGTCCTGCTCAGTCTCAATGGAACAGCAGAGGGGCCTCTTCTAGAACCACCAGGGCAAAGGAGCCTGGATGGGGCTGAAGGCTCTCCCTGCCCCACTTCCTCCTATCCCAAGCTAGGAGTCAGCTGTACCAGGCCCAGCTCTTGGGCATGGTTGGCGCATCATGGCCTCCATATCTGCAATGCTCTGACCACAGGATACCTGTCAGGCCTGGGACCTCCTAGCCTTCTGTCCAGTAAGAACTGTCAGGCTCCTGTCCCAGCCAGATCCCAAAAGGGATCAGGGTCAAGGATGGGAACATGGTCCCTGGGGAAGGGGGAGGCAGGGCTTGGGCAAACCCATTTCCAAGGGACAGCCCTGGCTAGCTGAGATTAGGAGCCTGGACAAACCAAGCATCTTGCTTTCACCCAGCTGCCTTCCTTTCTGCCTATGTGGCTCTGCTTCTGGTGGAGCCTCACAGGTTGAAAGGAAATAAGAATCTCAGGTGGCTGCAGCTAGAAAGGCCCTTGGAGAAAGACCCAGGTGATGGGGGCCAGAGAGCCCTGGACTCAGAGGGGAGCAGCAGAAAGCATGGCAGGGTGGGGGGTCCATCCAGCTGCAACAGTGACTTTACATTTACCCACCTGTGTCTGCACCATGGTTCCACTGGCCACTAAGAGCAGAGACTCAAAGATGAGCAGTGCCCTCCCCAGTCACATGGCAGGGCAGTGTCAGAGCTGGGGATGTTCCCAGCCTGCCATCTCTAGGCTGTCTCTCCTCTGGTCTCTGCAGTGATGTGACTCAGTGGGTGGAGAGAAAAGAGCAACTTCTACACCTTGGCCTTGGACCTGCCTGGGCCCGGGGAATCTGCCACAGGTTTGTGTGTACAACAGAGGGACACTGATGCCATGAGGTAACCTGACCACCACTGTCCAGCACCTGGACCACAAAGCTGGACCACCTTGGCTCAGGATGGCAATGGATGCTTCAGAAAGAGGCTCTTTGCAAATAGAATCAGATGGAAAGGGTGCCTTCTAGCCACTCACCACTTACCCTCCTCTGCCTCCGTTAACCTCTGTCTTTTACATATTCAACCATCTGTGTTGCCCTCCATATGTCCACTGACTGACTGATACATTCTTTACTTATCTATCCATATTTTCATTGACTTCTTGGCCTGTCCATTCAAACGTCCTTCCATCCATCTATCCACTTATCTACCTACTCACCAACCCATCTATCCATCCATCCATCCATCCATCCACTTGCCCATCTACATATCTACCTACCCACTCATCCATCTTCTATCTGCCCATCCACTCAACCATCCTTTATGCCTTCAGTTATCAATCCACTCATCTGCTTATCTCTATGTACCCATCTGTTCCCCACCCAAGCACTAATTCACCCATCCGACCATTTATCCATCCTCTCCCCATTAGTCTGTGCACTGGTCCGTCTGCATATTGGTCGTCCTTCTACCTACCTGTCCATTCCCTTACCTTCCCACTTCACTCAGGAACAGGGCACATTTATCTGACCATCCTGCCTTCTGTCTGCCCAGCTGTCTGTCTACCTGTGCACTCACTGATGCAACTGAGTGTCCACGGACAGAACGCTGCCACTCTCAGTCACAGAGCCAGGCGATCTCTTGTCTTGGTTGTATGACTACTGCCTTTATCTTGTAGATGAAGACACTGAGCCATAGGGGGCAGCATATTTATTGGAAACAACTACTTAGGGTTGGACAAACAGGAGTTCGAATCTCAACTCTCCCATCTCATTAGCTATGTGGTCTTGTGTCATTATTGCCTCTCTGTGCCTCACTTTCTTCTTGTTTAAAACAAGAATCTGAACATCTGGGTTCTTATGGGAATTAAAGACAAAGCGTGTATGGTTACCATAAGAATAGTAGGTTCTTAATAAATGGGGCGCCCTGGTAGGGTGACTGTGGCAGAAGGGCTGTGCCCAGCTGTGTCCCTGTGGCCACTGGCACCATGCCCTCACTGTGCACAGGCCACTTGTCCATCCTGCACCCCTGGGAGGCATCTGTGGCCATCAGATTCTTGGTACTGTGGTGTGGCCTGGCCCAGCCTCCCTTGCTCGCAGTGGAGCTCTGCCTCCATGCTGGGCAGCTACTTCAGCCTGAGTTCTACCCAGGCTCTGGAAGCTCTTAGGACTCAGTCTGCTTCCACCCCCCACGGGTGCTTAGGGTGTCCAGGTTACTGGGCACAGGATGTGTGTACACTTGCAGCATGACGGAGATCAGAGCCGGACGCTCTACCCGCCCACCTGACCTCCTGTCCTATCCCCACATAGGTAAATACAGGGCCCTGTTTACGTGGCAACCTGAGGTGGCCAGCAGTGGCAGGTAGGCAGTTTATGTAATGGCAGCATGCTGCTTGGCAGCTCCAGGTGCTGCAGGACAGAGGGCCTCCTTCCTGACGTGACTCACACCACTACTTGCCCCTGAGGGCTGCATCCAATTCCCTGAGCTGCAGAAGGCCCAGATAGTCCAGGACGCCATGCATAAAACCCCACCTGCTACCTGTCCCCTAGGTCCCGAGCCGCCAGGCAGCCCCTTTGGTGAGATGAATGTTATCAGTTGCTGCAGTGACAATGAACACCACTGATTCAGGCTTGCCAGGGGTGCAACACAGCATTGACAGATTATCCTCTTGTGCTCTGTGTCTCTGTGTTCACATTACAGTGGTGTTGGGGGTGGGGTGTCCCCAGGGTTCAGAGAAGATAGCACTGGCCCTATGGCCATGCTTCAGGTCCTCAACCCTGGGACCAGGGGGCCTTCCAGCTCCCTTGGTCCCAAGGTCTCCCAAGCAGGCTGTCCTTTGGTCTTCTGCCTAGGAGCCATCAGGACCCTCTTCCAGGCCCCTGCTGGGGCTCTTGGGCCAATTCCAGTCTGCCCCTTTGTAGAGGGCTTCCTGCCCTGAGCCCTAAAGCAGAGATTCCCAGGTCACTCTGAATCCAGCTCTTGGAGCCCACTCTGAGCCCAGGATGGATGATACTCTGAATTCTTCTTGGAGGTTAACAGAAAATGATGTGCTGTCCCTGTGCACCTACCTATGGAGAAAGGACTCCACACTGGAGTCCCTAAGTCTTGTCACTGTGCAGTGGGATGCCCCTTGTGAAGACTGGATGCTTCTCCTGGTCCCGCTCCAGATGCCTGTCCCACCAGGGGGTGGGTGGGTGGTAGACAGATTGGAAATAGAGACAGACTTGGGGTCCAATGGAACTGAGGGAGGGAGGGAAGAAAGGGGGGAAAAGGGAGAGAGGGAGGTAGGAAGAATGGGTGAGGGAAGGGAGGGAGGGAGGAGAGAAGAAAGATCAGGTGGCTGGCCATGTAGCTTGGCTCACCGCACAGAAGCTTGCGCTATGCCAGGCTTATACGCTGCTCCCCCTACATTGGCCACCTGAGCTTGGTTCCTGGCCGAACCTCACCGCGTCTCATTTTCATTTCTCCTCTATAAAATGGGACAGGACTCTACCACCCCCTACTAGTGCTGTTGTGGAGATCAAAAGAAATGATCACCCACAGGTCCTTCATGGTGTGGGAGGACCGTGCAGAGGATCATACCTACCATACCTGGCGGGGCTGTCCCTCCCCAGGTGGCCTGACTCCTGCTCCCAGTGAGGCCCAGGCTACACAGGCTTCCTGCCCACATGACCCCCACCTTTCCTCTCCAGGCCCGGTTTTGCTGTTAGGACCCCTGGCTCGGTGCCTCTCCCAGGTAGTCTTGCTTATGTAATCCCCGCCCAGCAGCCACACACCCTCAGGTCCGCCCTTCGCTCAGCGTGTTTACTCTTTGGCTCGGGCGAGTCCCATTCAGAAGAACTTGCTATTGTTTCTCCGGCTTCCCATGGGAAAGCAGCCTCAGGGAGGAGCTCAGCGAGCCAGCAGGAGCAGGAGGGAACGGGCCCTCCCACAGCCCAGGGCTTCCTTGGCTTGCTCCTCTTGCCAAGGGCTTTATCTCCTTAAAAACAAGGCTGCGAAGAGTTTTTTTTTTGTTTTGTTTTTTTTTTTTTTTTTGCATGACGTGGCTTTTGACATACCTGGAAATGGTTAAAAGAGAAGGCGGACCATTATCTATCTCATCTCCCTCCCTGCAGGGACTTTGACCTCCCTGCTTACCAGGTTTGCTTGCCTTCTCATTCATGCATGCCTGCATCCTTTCATCTAGCCACACTCATGCCCATTCACCCCGCCATTCCTCCCTCCCTCCGTTCATCCATCTAGCTACTAGTTCGCTGTCCACCTCTCCACTCACCCACCCGTCTCTCTATTCACCCGCCCACTCATCCATTTGTCTACCCAGCCAGCCAGCCACATATCCACCCCCCACCCATCTTCTACCCATCTACCATCATTTTACCCACCCATCTATCCATCCATCCATCTGTATCCATCCATCGATCCACCCATTCTCAACCCATCTACTATAGTTTCACCCACCTATTTATCCATTTATCTACTCATCCACCCACCCATGCATATTTTACCCATCCATCCACTCATCCACCCACCTCCTACCCATCTACCCACCCATCCAAATATCCATACATTCAGATGCGGCCTGGTTCATTATTTGTATACACCTGACTATTACATATAAGGTCCTATTTAAAGAAGCAAAGCCATTCTGTGCTGACATCCATCCATCCATCCATCCATTTACTCACCTACCCACCTATCCATCTGTTACTGGATTTTGGGGTGCTAGAGCCTCCTTCTGGAGATGGTTTCTAGGTTCTTTCTGTCCTGAGCAAAGGATTGATCAAGACAAATGCAAATAGTAGCAAAGTTTTATTAAAGCTAGGAAAAGAAAAAGGCCTGAAGAGTGAGTTTGGGCCAAGTAAAAGTAGGAAAAGAAGTGCACCCTGCAGGGTGAGGACAGACCAACCACGCAAGAGCAGATGTGGGGGCAGAAACTCAACAGCAACTACCCCTTTTGTATCCTCATCCACTCCTCAGGCTGATGTCAGGTCTGGGCTACACTATCGAAAACCTGTTTTGAGTTCTTGCAAGAAGTCCACATGCAGGGCTTTGGGAAATGCTCTGCACACGTGTCCTGGGATTTTGTAACTAACAGGTCACACCTGCTCCCTCAGGCAGCTCTGCCACACTCTAATCTCCCATCTCACATATACTTATTTATCCATCTTATACTCAACTACTTCTCATCCACCCATCCATCTCTCCACCCACCCTCTCAACCATCCATCCATCTGCCCATCCATCCACTCATCCACCCACCCATCCATGCATCCGTCCATCCATCCACTCACCCTACCCACCCATTCACCCATCTCTCTACCCACCCATCTCTTTCTCTACTATTGTACGATAACATTTATTGCATTAGCAGGGGAACAGTGGAAGACACAGTGGACTTCATGTCTTGTGACCTATCTTCCATTCTCGCAGAACTGCAGTCTAGGGGGTGACCCTACTCAGCCCTAGGTCTTAGATCTGCTATTTTCTTTCCTGTTCTTGGCCAAACCTTTCCCATCTTTGAGTCTTTAGTGTCCTTATCTATAAAATGGGGCAATAATGGTATTTATCACTGTGAGGGTACAATGGGAAAATACACTCAGGGATTCCTCGAGCTACATAGGCTTCCTGTAGTAGTCTGTTTCGGTGCTCAGCTCTTGGTGGGAGGGCCAAGAGGGCGCAGAGAGGGCCCTTGCCTTTGGGGTGGCAGGCTCTGTGCTGGAATGGAAGTGGAGAAGGAAGGGGGTGAGGCCAGAGAGGCATGATTAGTGAATACTCTTGGTGGCCTTGACGGGGTTGTAGATTGTGGGTTTCCATCAGGGTAGAATGAGACAGGTTTGGTATTTTGGAAGGAGCCCTCTGCCTGCTGAGTACAGATCAGAAGATGGATTGTAAGACTTGCTACCAAACTTCACAGACACTTGCCCTAAATGCTGAAGCTGTGCGAGCCGCATAATCACTCATTTAAGCCCCAGAGCAGCGGGATCACTGGCCAATCAGTGATGTAGCCTTTGTGTCACACCCTCCGCCCTCTATCCCTGGCAGACCTGGCCAATCAACTGCCGTTCTCTTCCCTGCAGGCCTGAAACCATGCTGTCCAATATGGTAGCCACAGCTACCACACTGGCTACTTAAATCTAAATTGATTAAGATAAAATTAGCAATTCTGTTGTTCAATTTATGGTCACATTCCCAATGTTTGATAGTTCCCTGTGGTCACTGGGTATCAGATGGGACAGTATAGACACAAGGCATTTCTGTCACTTCAGTAGCTCATTGGGCTGTGCTGGCCTCCACCAGGCTGCCCAGCCACTCTGTGAGAGCTTGGTGCACCCTGGGCACATCTTTGGCTATTTGGAGGGTGAGTCAGCCAAACACAGACCCTTCAGCTGGCCAGATCCCCCTGAAGACTGGCTCTGTATTTTTTTTCCACCTGAGTTTTATACGTAAGGTCATACTTAAGGGAGCAAAGGGCTTCTGTGCTGACCCTTCTCAAGTTCACCTTGTTTCTGTCTGTTAAGGAACATGAAGGTAAAGGCCCCGCCTTGACCCAGTGGGCCAGTGCATTCTGCCCTTGGCTCACCTAGGTCCGCCAGCTCTGGAGGTTCCAGACTGAGGTTTTGCATCTATTTTTAGCCTTCCTGGGTGAATGTCATTGCTGCCGGAGGCTGACATTTCATACTCTGGGAACCTTGACCTGCCGCTTTTCCAGTTGTGAACTGAACCTGCCTTCTTCATGCCCCACAAGGAAAGAACAATGATCATTAATAATCGGCATCTTTTGGCAAATCGGAAATGGAGTCTCCGTGATCCGAGGCTGCCCTTAACCCCGGCTGTGCTGCCTGTGGCTGCCACCACATGACCGGTCTCCGGTCTCCGGAAGATTCTGCCACTGCCAAAGGCCAAAGGGTTATGCCCTGGGGCTGCCAGCCTCATTGAAGCAGAGGAGGTGGGCAGTGGGCTGGGGGAAGGGCAGAACTGACCCCGGGCCCCACAACCAGCGGGTGGAGGAGACGGAGGAGTGATGTAACTTAGTGGGAAAGGGTCTCAACCTGGATATGTGGGCCCCCTCCAGACACGGCTCAGGGCACGGTGCAGTCAGGTGGAGGGGAGAAGGGCACCTTGCCCTGGCTGCATGGGGATCTCACTTGGGTGAAGAGCTTGCTTGAGCAGAGCCTCTGAGCCTGAGTTGGGTCCTGGGCCGGGAGCTGGGGTAGTGGAACAGAATGAGGACCAGGTAAATGGTGGGCGTTAGTGGGGTGTGGGAGGAGTCCTGGATGGCTGCAGGCTCTGCAGGAGGAGGCTGTAGGTTTCCTCAGTACAAGTGAGCTCTTGCAGGTTCTGGAAGGGTGGGTGACCTGGCTGGCCTAGTCCTCAGGGAAGAGGACTGTCCTTCTGTCTTGAGCCCAAGTCACCTTTGACAAGGGAAGCAGAGGTCACAAGAACAATTCCTCCCTTTCACGCTGGGCTGACAGAGGGTGGCAGCCGCTCCGGAGCAGCCCAAGACAAACACAGCAGTAGGAAGTTCCCACGCTCCCAGCTGGAGGCTGGGCAGTGTGTAAGGGGCTCAACCACTCACAGGTGAGCTGGAGTACCGCCCCCTGGGTGCACCTGGTATGTGTGGACTCTGGGCCATGTGGTTTACAGACACTGTCTTGCCGAATTCTTGGAGGGATCTCACCATGTTGTATTATGATCTGCATTCCACAGAACACAACCTGAAACCCAGAGAGGTTAAGTAACTTGCCTTGGGTCACACAGCCAGTGAAAGGAGGAGCTGGGACTCAGGCTTCCCTGCATGCACTACTCTTGCCCTGTGATGGAGTGTATTTGCCTACTATGTGCAGGCCCATGCCAACTGCTGGGGCATGCATGTAATGAGGTCAACAGCCTGTCAGGATCCTCATGTCCCATTTTATAGTAAGGGCCCAGTAGTGACTTAGGCCTAATTCCACCCACAAAATGGGTCAACAGGTCCCTGATCTGACCTCTGGGGAATCTGCCAGAAGGAGCAGAACAACAGGCACACAGCCTTGGGGTGAAGGCTCCCAGAGCACCGCCGTTTTCAGTTCCCAGATACTTGTTTTGGTGTTATGCTGGGGGAACGCTGGTCCAAGATGATGTGGGGTGGGGCGGGCATCCTGGTTCACACAAAGTCAGGGCCCAACTGTCTGGGGCATGGCTTTCAAAGAGGGCAGTCTCTGAAAACCACTGGCCTCAGGTCCACCTCCCAGGGGTGTGAGCAAGAGCTCCCGGGAGCAGGGTTGTCCTTCCCCTTCAAACAGCATCTACAGAACTCCAGCTGCGCAGGTGGGAAGAGCTCAGCCTTCTGTGCAGAGGAAGTGCCAGCCTGGGGACAGGCCATGCCATTGGTCACCAGTGGTCACTGCGTGGCTCCATGGACAGAGGACCCTGGGGATTCTGGGGGCTTTGAGGATGTGGGAGGATCCCTGAAAATGGCCCCACGCTGCCTTGCAGGGACCTCTCATGGCCAGTGTCCCCTTAAGGTAGAGGCCAGATACTGTCATGTGTGTTTCACCTCCTCCTTGGTACCCACAGCTCTTTTCCCTTCAGCCTTGCTTGTGACCACTGATGAGCTTTGACCAGACCCAGGGTGGCACAGCTTAGGCTGAAGATGGGGCAGGAATCAGCTACCAAAGCCCAAATGATGCTCAGAGACAGGGCAGAGGCCTGGGCTGAGGGTGGGGCCCTTGCATGGGTTCTGGCTGCATGGCTTCTGGCAAGGGAAGACAGTCCTTGTTCTGTGTCCCCTGGTGTGAGTGCAGTATGGCCCTCTGGTTACTCCTTCCTCACAGATTCTAGATTTTAAGGTAGCAGGCATTTGAGAAAGGCCTATCTTCTAGGGTGAATCTGACCAAGTCCTTCCTTGTCTAGTCTCCTCTCCCTCCCTGCTCACTGGCTCTGGTTAGGGGCCTGATGCTATGTCCTGAGAATGGGGCATCCCTGGCCATTCATCAGTTCTACTGCCCATCTGGGGCTGCCCACCTACACATCTTACCTTCTAACCAATGCCCTCCATCAACCCATGTGCACTCACCCACTGTGCCATGACGCCACCCACCAGCCATCTGCACATAAGGTTTCCACCATCTGTTCACCAAAAACTCATCCACCCATCCATTTATCATGTCATCCACCAACTTTCTACCATATATCTTCCATTGTCAATCCACACAAACTCATCCATTCATCCATCCACCCCACTCATCCATCTGTCCATCCATCCATCTGTCCATCCATCCATCCATCCATCCAACCATCCACCACATTATCCATCAGCTATCCAGGCATGCAGCATCCATCCATTCATTCATCTCACCACTCATCCATCTCATCTTATCCAGCACCCTCCGCTGATTATTCATCTAACTACTTCAGCTCTCCCCACTCATTTAGCTGCCCATCTTCCCACATACTGAGTTACCTGCACATCCATTGCCCCTCAAATTCCCAGTGTCAGGCCTGAAGTTACAGAGTGAATGCAATGCAAGGGGGCTAGTAACTGGGTGAAATGATAAAAACCCAGTGGACTAAAAGCAAATCCATCTGGTCTCTGGCTTTACAACTTCCCAGCCAGAGTGATGGGCTCCTCTTGCCCAGGGTGAGAATGGTGTGGATTGGGAAGCCCCGACTTTGCAGCTCTCCTGGACTGCAACTGTGGATTGCCAGAAGTTTATTAGTGCATGATCTTGGACAAGTTAACTAACTTCTCCATGTTGCCTAGTGGGTAAACAGTAACATCAGTACTTCTGTGCTCAGTCACCGCATGATGAAAGACCCACAATAAATAATCCATGTTATTGACAGAATTAATTCTCATGGTGGAGGCCACACTATCTAACTGATCTGATTGTGCGTGGGGCAGAAGGCTTATTTTGCCTATCATTACTGAATAACAAATTATTGAGAAATGATATGTTAATGTAATTTTTCATCCCTTCAAGCTCTCTTTTTCCTACCTGGCCATGTCCCTGCCCATTTTTACGTGCACATTTCTTTTATAGGTGAGCTGCTCACGCCTCAGCGAGTGGAGGACAAGACTTCCAACTGCAGTGCAGGAAGGGCCTTCCCTCCCCAGCTGTCCCTGAGGAGAGCGGTGCCTGACAGTACTTTCCCATAGGAACGTGCTGGACGCTGTGGGGAGGATTTGTTCAGCTTAACCCTGACCACCACGAGCCATTCTGTCCTGGCCCTTAAGCATGCCCGGGAGAGGACTGAGACACTGAAGGTATGAAACAGTCCTCACTCTCTGGCTGCTGGGAATACTCATGTTCCTCTGGGGCAGTGTGTCTGACTGAGTGTATTAGTCCTTTGGCTATTGGGGGGCCAAATTCTCAACACCCACAACATAAGGAGGAGAAGTTTATTTTTACTTATGATCTCAGAGGTTTCAGTCCATGGTCAACTGGCTCCAAGGCAGAGATATCACAGTGGAAGGGCTGGGTGCAGCATAGATGCTCAGGTCATGGCAGCTGGGAAGCAGAGCACAAGGAAAGAGCACTGGTGAATTTGCACCCTCGGAAGTCACACCCCGCTAGTACTCCATGGAGCAGCATCTTTCCCTGCCCGTGAGGTGGCTGAGGGCCAGCCTGGAGTCTTGTTTATTTGTTTATTCCTTGCCCCTGTCTTAAAACCGGCCCCCAGGGAGCTTGACTCAAGGTGTGTTACAATAAAAATATACAGTGAATATATAAAGAAAAATTTTAAATGCATTGTATTAAAAGATACAGTGCCATTAAATCCCTTCAGAATACTCTTCCCTTTCTTCCAACCCACTTATGCCATCATCTTTGCCATTTTCTGAAGCAGTTCCGGAAATCCTCTTTCATGAATGTCTGTTCATGGCTTCCTTGATGTCTTGTATCAGCTCAAAATGTCTGTCAAGTTCTGTCAAATAGAAACATTACAGAGTGTCCTCATCCACCTTATTCACCGGATCTGGCACTGTGAAACTTCTGGCTCTTCCCCAAAATCAAAATGAGCATGAAAGGTAAACGTTTTGCATTCACTTGAGACATCGAGGGAGCCACGACAGCGCAGCTCAAGGCATGGAAGAGATGTGTTCAAAGCCAGGGGGAGTCGTTTGAAGGAGATTGATGGCCATGTGTCTTTACCATAATAAATGTTAAAAAGATTAAACAGATGCCATGTCTTGTGATTACACTTCACAATTTTGAACTCAGCTTTTTTTTTTTTTTTGTACTGGGAATCTAACTTAGGACCTTGCACTTGCAAGGCAGGCGCTTGTGCTGCTGAACTATATCCCTGGCTACGCCTCATAATTATGTCCAAATATCTGGGTCTGTGTCCTGGTTCTGTTCCTCAGCTATGTGGCCTTAGGCAGAGGGCTTTCTCTGAGTTCATTTCCTCTACTACACAGGGAAGCTGATGGCCTTCCCATGGGGCTCTGTAGGCATCAAACCTGACCACTATGCTGGGGGAGTGGGGTCTACAGCAGAAGGGATCTGCCTGATTTGTCCTCCACAGCCTAAACTGATGGCAGTTCTCTGCTCAACCCAGGCCTGATCCAGTCTGCCATTCAGCAGGGGACCAGGTATGGTGCCTGTGGATGTCATCTCAATATGGTGGCAGGGGGTACTTTAATTACCACTTGTCTTTGGAAGTAAGGCTGGGGGCATAGGTATAATTCCACCTCTAAGACCCTGGGGTGCATGGAGATGCTTAACCCAGGAATGCTGGGGAAATGATAGCAGGGAAGAATTCAGTCCAAACTCACTTTGCACAGGTATAATTTCAGATAGGTGCTGATAACTTCTCTGGAGGTGAAAGGCTCTGGAATCCCAAGGAGGCCCCAGGAGAGGGTAAGGAAGAAGCACAGAGTCAGGAGACCTGGCTTTGTGCCCAGCCTAGCAGTTGAGTGACCTTCTCCAGGTCACCTGGAGTGAGGGCATGGGCCTTGGGCCCTGCGGATGACAATGTGATTTCAACCTCAGGTGGCCTTAGAGACCTAGCCACATTCCTCAACTTCCCCATGTGTAAGATGGGAAAATGACAATTGCTGCCATTTCCTAGGGCTCAGTACCCCTTGAGCCTTGCTTCCTCTTTCTGAGTTGGGTCTACCCTCGGGGTGCTGGGACATGGGCTCAGCATGCATTTGGGGGGCAGCCTCGCCTTAGCTTCTCTTGCACTTCTGTAATCTCCAGCTACCTGCTGCAAGTGTTTTTAACCTGACCTTTGCTCTGGATCTGACTGGTGTGTACAAGTGGGAGTGAAGGCAATTTCCCTGGCATCATCCCCAGGGGCCTCACCAAGTGTGGAAGGGGAGTCTGGCCAAGGTGGCTTCCTACAGGGCTCATCAGTGGCCTCTGCCCTGGCCTGCGGCTGCCTCCTCTCATGCAATTCCGTTTAAAGCGCTGCAATCCAACTCCAGTGGCCTCTCTGGACACACTGCCCCCTGGGTCTTGGTGCACCTGCTCTGCTCCATTCCTACCTGTGTCCTCAACAGCTCCATCCCTGTGGGCCCCAGGGGCCTTTGCACTTCCTGTATCCTCAGCTTGGAATGCCTTCCCTCTATTCTCCGTGCTGCTAGGTCCTTCCTTTACCCCGCAGGCCTCTTCCTCAGGATCCACTGCTGCGAGATCCTTCCTTACCACATTTCCTAAATAGAGCTCTCTGTCATTTTCCCCCACTGGGCTGTTCCATTTATCACACCTTGTCACCACTGATTTATTCTCTTCCTTGTTCACAGTCTGCTCCTCCCAGTGGGCTCAGCTCCACAAGGAGCTCTGTTTATTGCTATGTTCTTTGGGGTCAGCAGAGGTACCTGGCACTGAGTGAGTACTTGAACAAATGAATGAATGAATCAGTGATGAATGAGGGCTGAGGGGGAGATGATTCTGCCCTGGCAGGAACAGAGTTTCTCCAGCCAGGGTCCAGACAGGCCTCATAGTTCCCTATAGCTGCCCCTGCCTGCCATGGAGCCAAGGAGGTCTGGGCTGGGGTGGGGTGGGTGTACCCTGGTGGGTTGGGCCCAAGAGCCGCCCTCTCTTCCCTGTCTCCCACAGGGCTCTGGAGGGGTCTCTGTGAACTCTCTTGAACCCCACCCGCTCCTCCAAGGCCTTACCTCACCTAGCAAGTGCCACTCACTATCAGCTGGGCTCGCCAGCTCTGGCCTTTGCTGCAGGACCCTGTCCTGCCTGGCTGAGAGCTCCCACCCACTCCAGCGCAGTCTCAGGCTGCCCAGCGCGCTCCTGCTCCCGCTTTGCCAGCCCAGCCTGCCCAGCCACTGCACTTGGCAAGGACCCAGAGTCCCCACATGCATTCTTCTAAGCAGAGGAATGTCCGGGCCCAGGTTCCCACAGGGGCGTCCGCCCGAGGGGTGTGGCGCTGGGCTCTGGCTGCTGCTGGGCAGCAGAAAAAGTTGTTCTGAACTCTGCTGCATGAGCCGTGCGCGCGCGCGGGTACAGACAGGACACGGAATCCCCGGGTCAGTGCACATCCCGGGGGGTGGGCAGGGCTACTCGTGCGCGCGCAGCCCCTGTCAAGTGAGACTCATTCTCATTAAAGGGAACATTAAGCAGCGCCCTCGAAGCAGGGCCATTTCCTAAAATCCTCTCAGACACCCATGATTTCCTTAGAGGAAGGAGTGGGGTTTGGGGGGCCCAGGGACAGAACCCTCCCGCAGCCTCCTGTATTCTTATCTGCAACGCCATCTCAGCAGTAATTTAAAGAGCCCAGGAGAACTTCTCCAGGCCCCGATTCCTCAGCTGTTTAGTGAGAATACTGTCCCTCACCCTACACTGCATCCCTGGCAGAGAAAAAGCTCCATTTAACCCAGAGTGGGCTGAGAAGTGAACCGGCCTAAAGGTGGTGTCAGTGAGGAACTGTTGGCTGGCCTCGGCTTGGCCCATAGTTGCTCCTTCAGTCGATAGACATTAAGTGAGCAACATCCAGGCCTGGGCTGGAGTACAAACTCCTTTACTTGGTGGTTTATTCTTTACTTTGCTCTAGATCAGAAATGATGATGTAGCCTTGCTCTGCCTTTGCCTCTGTGCACGTGTGTGTGTGTGTGTGTGTGTGTGTGTGTGTGTGCGCAATGAAGATAGAATGGCACAAGAGATAGCTATCTCATCTTACTGCAATTTTCAACTGTTTTGGGCAGAAAGTAGCCAAAGGGCATAGTCAGACCTAATGGGCCGCACATTGACTGCATGATAAAGCTAGGGCTCTGACCCCCAATCTCTCCAAGGATCAGTTTCCCAAGGCCTGGACCAAGAAATCTGTGATTGACTAGTTTTGTCTGCCACATACAGCATGGAAGAGCCATGGTATTGTGTGCTGCTGTATTCTAAAGGCTGAAATGAAGTGGTGTTTGAGGAAAATCATGACAGCAACTGGATAAAACCATTGAACTTTCTTATCTCAATGGCCTGGAGTAGCTTGTGACATTTCCTGAGATAAAATCCTGAGTTAGCCCCACCCATTACCCAGAGCCACCTGATGTTTTCTGCCACCTGTGACATCTAAAGCCAGACTTGCTGTCCCCCTCTGGGCTGTCTTGGCTACCTGCTCTCAGCTCACAGTCTGCAGAGCTTGCTGGGAGGGGAATGCATTCAGTTAAACAATTGTCTAAGTTTTGGGATAGCCCTATTTGGGAGCCAGACTGGGGGTCTTTCCCTTAGGGTCACCCTCCCTACCCATCACACTGCATGGTTCCCTGATGTGTTCTTACAACCATGGCACCTTGGCCTATCCGCTACCTTTGTATGGGCTGTAGTGTCTCTCCTAGTCCACCTTGGGTAGGTCCTGGCTTGGAGGATAGGTCAGCACAGGGACGACACACAGTAGCTCTCCAAACCTCACTGTACATGGAGCAAAGCACTTCCCAATGCTTTCTTTCAGTCTATCCCACAACCAGCAGGTTTCTCTCTGTTCTTGAGTGGGGTGCAGGAGCCCACTGAGGCAGAGCCAGGCCTGACACACCTGCAACAGACCTTACACTCGTCACTAGGGCACCTGCCAGCTCCTCAGTCCCTAATAGTTCTGGGTAGACAGGCCTTACCAGCTCATATCCTGATAAACCATATAAATTGGAAAGATCCCAAGTTGAAAATGCATTTCATATTCCTAAACTACAGGACAGCGTGGCTTAACCTCACCTGCCTTCAACATGATCAGAGCACTCACGTTATTCTACAGCTGGACAGATCACCTAACACAATGCCTGTTTTGTAATAAAATGTTCAGAATCTTTTGCAATTTATTAAATGCAGCACAGTGTACAGTACTGGTTGTTTACCTTTATGATTAGGAGCTGAGCAAGAGCTGGGACTGCCACTACCAGCGAGCATCAGAGGGGAGGATCACACTGCTGAGTGCATGTCCCTTTTGCTGCATTGCAAAGTCAGTGGCTTGTGGTGGTGAAGTTGTCATCCCCGTGTCTTTCCTGTTTATCACTGGGACCACTCAAGCTATTAGGGGAGCACATAGTCCTTGCCACATGGTCCGCTTCCTTTCTCAAACCAGTGATGGTGGGAGGGCTCTTAATTATTGGGATCTCTCATTGCCACACTGTGACCACCTGGAAAGAAGATTCTGCTATTAACAGGCTCACGTGATGAGGTCATCCCGCCCTTCGTTAGTGTCCTTTCCTTAAAGTGGACAGGCCAGCTGCATCATCTCACACCACCCTCTTTTCAGGAGTGCAATCTGTCACATTCCCAGTGGCAGGGACTAGGGAGGGTGTGCGGGCCCGAGTGGGATCTAGGAGTCTCTTAGAATTCTGCCAACCACAGTATGTATTAATAACTGATTTAGTATCAGTCTTTCTCTTTCCCAAGGGGCCGCACAGGGTTGTAAAGAGTGAGGATGGGGAGGACCTTTGGTCTTGGGAAGCCCTGAGCTACATCATGGCTGATGGGCCTCAGGGTCACCACCTGCCTGCTCAAAGCCTCAGTTTACTCCTCTATAAAATGAAACAATACTGGGAAGGTAGGTGAGATTGTGTGGGTGAAGATTTCAGCAGAGCCTGACTTGAGACTGGGCAGCAAACAAAACTGCTGTGTCACAGTATCTTAAAACAATGCAGCCTCCATGCTGACCTGGGCAGGGTGTCATCCATGCAACAGAGGTTTTCAGGCTCAGGTGCTTCTGAAGCCACCCCAGGCACCTTTCAGAGTACACTTGTGGCCAATGAGGGACCCAAGAACTGGGAAGTGTCCCTGGGAGTCATGCTGCATGCTGGCCAGTGCCCAGCCCTGAAGGTGGCTACAGCTGGTTCTGCTGCTGGTCAGCTGCTCAGCAGGGAGAGGGGGTCAGGGTCATGTTGGCTCCCTCAGGATTGTGAGGTGGTTGCAGTGTTGTGCAGGTGGAGCATACATACTCCCATGCTAGTGGGGCTGCGGTCCCTCCTTGGCCATGTCCAAGGCTTCCCACACTGGAGCTCTGTGGATCGTGAAGCACGTAGCCTTTAGGGGGAGACAAAATGCATCAGGGGGGAGGCCATAAACAGGTGATTCCATAGGGTAAACCAAGGGAGTATAGGACAATGATTAGCGTATGGGTTCTGGTACAACTGCCTGATGTACCTCTAGGTTCCACTGCTATCTAGTTAGGAAGGGAACTAAACCACTCTGTGGCTCAGTTTCCTCTTCTGTACCCTGAGCTAATGGTAGACTCATAACATATAGTTGTCATGAGATGCATGCTTAGTAAAATTATCACTGCTAAATTCAATCCTCACTGCAATCATCAGTCATTAGCACCACCAGTACCACCATCTTCACCACCACCCCCATTATCACCATTACCACCACCACCACCACCACTGCCATCACTATTACCATCACCATGATCATCAGTTATGACCATCCTCACTGTTACCATCAAATGTTGATCAACATCATCACCAGAACAATCACAACCATTATTGCATCATATGTTTTAGCAAGTAGGCTGTACCCTGAGTGTTAGAGACAGATTTTATAGTTTTCCTATAAACCAAGTCTCAGAGCAGTGGAGGGGAGCAGGAAGGATCTAGGACTGTTGGGATGTCCACAGCAGACATGGTGTGTAGGGGGGTATGAGGCATTTCTTGGCATCATCCTTTTCCGGAAGTCTGCCCCTCCTCAGAGGGGTCTCCCTGGGCAGGAGCTACAAGGCAGGACTGTTGAGGTCTCAGGTCACTTCATCTCTTCTGACTGTGTGTAATGGTTGATACATTGTGTCAACTTGAGCAGTCTAGAAGCTTAAGTAAGTAATGTCGGAGTTCTGCATCCTGCTATCCCATGCCCTTAGCTCTAGGATGTTGTTCCCTGTGTCAACTTGAGAAGTTTAGAAGTTTAGCTAAGTGATTCAACAGGGAGCTAGGGTCCTTATTTTGTAAACATTCTGAGCCTGTGCAAGAAGACAGCAGGGAGATGGTGTGAGTGCTACACCCACCTGCGGGCACAGTCTGCAGGGCTTAGGATAATGTCTGTTTTCAGAGCTTCCCAAGGTGAGCAAGAGGCTGAGATTGGAAGAACCTCCTTGTCCACCCAACTGCTTTCAGGCTGCGGGTTCTACCTGGCTTCTGCGCCCCAGCTGTGAGGTCCACATGCCTCTGTTCCTCTTCTGCTAAGTGAGGACAGCGACTGCACCCCCATCAAGGCCCATGTTACATGACCTGCTCTTAGGGTTCCTGGGGTACAGGAAGGGCTTCAGAAGGCTCTGTATGTGCATATATACTACTGTAATCAAACCACCCAGGAAGGGGCATGAGGCGATGGATACATGAGAAGGGGAATGAATGAAGGAAGGAATGAATGAATGGCATCTCATTTCTGTCATCCCCTGGGCAACTTAAACACATGGTTGTTTAAGTCTCCCTGGGTGGGACCAGGTGAGCTGGGCACTCCTAACTCAGTGCAGAATTTAAGGTGGGGCACATCTGGGTGTGGGCTCCACCCTGGCCTTACCCCAGGAGGAAGAAGAAGGAATGTTGGCTGGCAGAAAGCCCGGTGAGCCCCGCCCACCCAGCAGCCCAGCCCTCCTATGGCCTCACCTCCATTCTCTTGCTGTTATTGCCCCACAGACCACCCCATGCAAAGTCTGAGAGTGAGCCTGGGAGAGGCCAAGTGTGTTAGAGAGCCAGGCTGGGTTTGAACCGAAAGGCAGGTGTCCAGGGGTCTCCTCATCTAAACTGAGACTTTCCTCACCTGGACAGACATGGAGGGAGATGCCATAACCATGAACCAGGTGCTTTCCGCAGCTCCCCCAGCCCCCGTTGCTATGGAGGGGCAGGTATCATACTTGCAGGGGCAGGGGGCTCATGACCCCAGAGAGAGCTGTGCAGCCACTGGGCTCATTTCAGGGAGTCCCAGTGAGTGCTGAGGCCACATTCTGCTTTTGAGAAGATTCTGCTTGTTGCCTGGGGCTTGTCCCCAGGGAGGCACACTTAGCTCAGGATGCCTCCTGGCCCCCACCCCTGACATTACCCTGGGACCATAGTGGTGTCTCCTTGGCAGAGGGCATGGGCACCTCCCTTGCCTCCTGAAGGCCCTGTCTCATGGTGGAGCTATGGGAGGGTATGTGCCTGTATCTTCCTGGTCTGTGCTGGGGCCTCCTTCGAGGACAGCTGCTGGCCAGTGTAGAGAACAGTGCAAAGGCCTGTGACTAGATGGATGTTCAGGTTTCTGTGGAAAGGACCCCCTGGGAAACTGCCTGCTGCTGCTGGAGCTTGGAACAGAAGAGAAATGAGAGGGATATGAGGGTATCCAGTGAGGCATGGGGCTCATTTATGCAGGGGAAGGTGGACATACTGTAGGCCAGGTGCCCAGGGAGCTACCAAGATTGTGTTGTTCTGGGACAGAGCATCTGCAGGGTGGCCAGGTGGTGCCCCAGAGCTGAGCATCCAAGTGGAAGTTGCAAAGGCTGTCAGCTGCCAAGGGGGAACATACCCAAGGTCTGGCTTCTAGCAGAAATGATACAGCCATCCTGTATGACATGGGGTGGCACACACTTCAGTGGGATGTGGTCAGCATGAGGGGACACTTCATGGGCCCTGGGTGGCCCTGACCTCAATAAGGTGGGTAGGCCTGATGTGCCCATCATGGCTCCAGCTTCATAGCTCTGCTGGGCCCGGTCAAGAGCTTAGACTGGATTGGGAGGACTAGCCAGCCAGGCCGCCATGCTCCAGGCTCAACATCAGCACCACCTGCCACCATCCTCAGGGGGATGGCATCACTGTGTCCCCCCTCTGGAGGGCAGGGCATCTGCAGGAGCCCTGTGTGCTGTGGGCCACGCACCAGCCTCCCGAACCCTCAAAGCAACCCCACTTAACCCAAGAGGCGTCGGAGGCCCAGACAAATTCACCAACTTGCCTGGAGCCCAAGTCCCTGCTGCCCCTTCCCTTCCCCCCACCCAATCCCCCTCTGCCTTTACCAAACGCTACAGAGGGTCTGCCATATGCCAGCAGGAGCCAGGGGTGGGAATATTCCCATATCCAAGACCCTTGCAGAACTGTCCTCAGCTGGTCACAGGCCCCGCAGCCAAGCTGGTGCAATCTCCAGCCCCATTCTGGCCTATTGGTGGGGTCCCTGGAGGACTGTGCTGAATGGGACTCAGAACAGAATCTGGTGGGGCAAAGGTGCTGTGATCTGTTAGCGATGTCTGCCAGAGGGGAGGGAGGCCCTGTGCTGTCCACATGCAGGTCCCAGCCCAGCATGGCCACCAGTGGGCATTCAGACACCACTAGGCATGGTGCATGATTGCCCAACCAACTCAGAGCTCTCTGCTCCATTTGCTGTTGAGAAAGTGGAATCCCGGGTGCAGGGCCTGATTTCCTGTGATCTCACCCTACAGCAGCCTGCTCCCCTCTTTGCCTTGGCCTCTGGGGAGCTTCTAGTGGCACTTAAAGCCTGCTGTTGGGTGCCAGTGTGACCAAGGGGCTTGGGTGTTTCTGTTGCCTGCTCCTGTGGGCTCTTCATCCTCCCACTGTGCCTCCTGTGGAGCAAGCCGGACACGAGTTATCAACTATAAATAAACCCAAGGCTTCCGTTCTGGCTTGCACTTGAGTTTCCTGGTGCATTTTTTTAAGTCCTTAATCAACAGAGTTGGGGGGTAAGCGGGGGGGGGGGGAATCCTAACGGAAGATGACATCACCATCAGCTGGCCTCAGGAGCAGGCCCCCAGCCCAGCAGGGCGGGTGGGCCTTGAATGCCCCCATTATGAGGGGTAACCTCATTACACAATTTGCTGCACGGTGGAATTTCAAATGGGGTTTTGTGGTTTTTGCCCTTCGCTGTAGCGCACATACAGGCAGCTGCGGTCACCCCGCTTCCTCTCCCGCCGCAGCCCTGGCACCTCACCAGCTGGTGACCATCCTTCCTATCATGAGTCAGTTTCATTCTTAACTCTCTGATTCAGGTCCCTTTAAAGGGACAGCAGGGTTGACTCGTCCAAGGCTGGGTGGGGAGGACACACAGGGGAAGAGATGTCTGGGGGTGGTGCCAAGCAGAAGACTCGGGGGGGGGGGGGTCTCTGCAGCAGCCCCTGTTCCCCTGTATCACCCAGTGCTGTGATGAAGGGGGCTTCCGGCCTGCTTTGAGGAAGAGGAGCCTGTTAACTTCCCCAAAGCCAACTGTCTGCAGGATAGGAGGCTCTTGGCCTAGCTAGACATCCCCTCGCTGGGTCTGGGCCCAAGAGTGAGGGGGACTTGCCAGCTGCCTAGTTACGCTGTGTCCTGTTTTCTGGCATCATCTGTCCCCTGCTCCTTGAGCACTGGCCACAGTAACTGGCTGTAGTTCTAGGAGCATCCAAGCTACTTCCTGAGCAGTCCTTCCCGTCACCGGGAATACATGTTGTATCCTCTGCTGGTTGGGTGGCCCTGTCTCCTCTTTGTCACCTCCCCCCGATTCTCCCTGCTACTCTGTTGTTGCAGCTTTGATAAAAACTCGAGACTGTTTTAGTTGCACCATCTCCCCCGATACCAGCTCGATAAAACAGGGATTTTTGAGGCCTGGTACACAGTGGGTATTCAGTAAACATTGGTTGAGGCCAGACGTCCTAGTGTACACCTGTAATCCTAGCACCCGGGAGGCTGAGGCAGGAGGCTCCTTGTGAGCTCAAGGCCAGCCTGGGCTACAAAGTGACCTCAAGGCCAGTCTGAACTGCATAGCGAGACCCTGTCTGAAAAAGACAAAAATAAATAAATAAATATCGACTGAATGAAGGAATAAATAGGGAGAAAGGCTTCCCATCAAGGCCCAGACAGGGGCTGTGGGGTACCCTTCCGGACAGAGCAGGGGGCACTGAGGACTGAGCATGGTGAGCAGCCCAGTTTGCAGGTGGATGATTCTGGGCTGGGCGCGTCCTGGGGGCCAGGCCTGGAAACCCAGCCTGGGCCACATCTCAGTCCGAGGCTCAGGGAAACCAGAGAAGAAAGTCTCTTTTTCCGCCTTGGCCTGAGTCACGCTTTCGTTGTGCAGCTCCCTCTTTCTGTCTGGTGACAGAGTGGCCAGGCCAGACTGGTGAGGCGTGGCCAGCTGCAGGAAGCTGGCTGCAGCTCCATTCACAAAAACACAGTACACCTGGTTCCTGCACCCTGCCGGGGCTCTGCAGTTCCCAGCCCTGTGGCTGGGTCCTGGGGGTTTGAGGTTTGCAGGGACAGTGGGGAGCTCACGGGGAAGAGGGGGCATAAGCGGCTGAATTTGCATATCCACATGGTCAGGGGTCGTCTGGGCCTCTCTTTGTGGCCTCCTGCCTCTCTGCCCACCATGCTGCAACCAGGGGAGCTGTGACAGGGAGGGGCTGGGCGCAGAGATTCTTGGTCCTCTCTCTTGCCCCACTGACTGACCCTTGTTCTCATGCAGAGTTGGGAAGCCCGGGCTAAGGTGGACTGCTGGCCTCCTGCTGGATGCGCTCAGTCCTCTGTAGCTCCGACCTCCCAGCCTGGAGCGGGCATGGGAGGATGGAGAGTTAAGAGGATGAGAAGAAAATGATGCCCACTAGAGACAAACTCCTAAGCCCAGCCCTGTGCCTCGTCCTAGGCATGATTTCTTAAGTGTCCCAGGGGACCCTGGGCGTCATCACCACCGAGCAGCCTTCAGTCTGTATGCTTCCTCCCCGGCCACACCAGTGACTTCAGTGTGGCCCCGCCCTCACAAACTGCTGGTCTGATGGGGGAGATGGACAGGCAGCCAGATGGTAAGACAGCAGAGTGCCAAGTGCTTCCCTAATGCTGGCTGCGGATCAGAGGAGGCTGCCTGGAGGAGGGGGCATCTGAGAAGACCCCTGATGGGTGAGAAGCTCTCAGCTAGGGGAAGGAGCAGGAGGGGAACAGAGGGCGGGAGGGGCTCTGGGCAGAGGAACAGCATTTGTGAGACTAAGTGCGTGCAAGATTTTGGTGCACTGGAGCCTTGAGGCTCTGCAGAGCTAGAGGGGAGGGTGAGGCTGGGGTGGGTAGTGTGGGGTCGGAGCTGGGGCTCGGCAGAGGTCAGGGTCCTGCCTGCTGCTCAAATGTCTGCCTGGGGATGAAGAGGGACTCTAGTAGGTATGGTTTGCTTTTGCAGGTCTTTACCAGGGTCTGGGGAAGGACTCCCTGAGTAGGGTCCCGGCAGGGTATGACCCCTTTTGCCAAAGCCCTGCCAGAGCTTGGGGGCTGCCAAGAGAGGGTCACAGGGACCCCTTTATACTTGATAGGAGGGGCGGCCAAGGCCAGCAGAGAACCATTGCTGGAGGGAGATCCAGTACCCCCTCCCCTTCGCTGGCCAATTTGGAAGCACAGAGTGGTCATGGAAGAGGCCTCAGTCCTGAGCTTGCAGTTGAACCCCAGACTTGGATAACTCCTTGGGTAGGAGCAGTGTCCAAGGGCTTTCTCCTCTCCTGGAAATGTCTCAGAAGATCCCTTGGACCTGACTGCATTGTCCCCAGACTCTAGCTGGCTTCAAGACCCAGAGAAATGGTGACCAAGGAGGCCCAGAACAGCCATGAAAGTCTTCCTTTGACCAGTGGTGCTGGGTCCTTGGCCACATTCATTTCCAGCTGTGTTTGCAGGTTTCTGTGTCAGCCACAACCCTTTGTTACCTGGGAGATAGTCTCATATTTTATAGTTAGTGATGGAGAATGACACTAAGTAGAGAAAACAAAAGGTGATCTGCAGGGTGTGGAGGGAGAAGACAGGTGCCAAGGTCACCAAGGAGCCTCTTGTCTGTGACTCCACCAGGATCCCCTGAAGGGGCCCATGGGGACAGTTCTGGGTCTGCTGCTGATCTCACCTAGCTGACTTCAGCTTTGTTCATCACAGTCCTGGGGCACTATGGAGGAGTCTGCAGCGCAGGGTGTCCTTTTCCTTCTACAGCTGGGGAAACTGAGATCCAGAGGTCAGTCTTGTCTGTGGTCATGCTGCAGGTACCCACAGGTGGCTTCAGCTGTGGGCAAGTTGTCTCCTTATCTCCTTGTCTGACCAGCGTGGCTGCTGTGGGCATCCAATCCAGTCATAGGGACGCAACACTTTGAAATGCAAAAGCTGTTAGGTATTACTGTGATTATAGAAACATAACAGGAAGAACATGACCAGTTGTGGTTTTATGAGGCTGCACTGCCCCTCTGGAATTCCCTCTTATCCTATAATCTTGAGGCACAGGCTGGGCCAGAATTAATGAAGCCCTAAAGCCAAGGAACACAGAATGCTCCCAGAGGTGCAGGAAGGCACGTTCTGTCCAGGTGGGAAGGGACAAGCCCTTCTTGTCCTCATAGATGTCCCCTCCCAGCAGCAGCAGCTTCTTCCCAGAGCCAGCTGGTGGGAGAATGTGGACCTTTGGGCACTCCTTTGCCTCAGGCGATGAGGGAGGAAACCCAGCAGCAGAGAGAGGGAGTGCAGTTCTGCCTGGTTTACAGTTTTCTGGGTACAGATCTTATGTATATCTTGGGGCCATGGGCTCCTGAAGGTCACAACCATGCATGTCTGGGTCACTGGGCCTGCTGGAATGAATAGACTTGATGACCGAAGAGGAAGCATAGGGCATGGAAGACTGAGGGGTCAGAGAAAACCAGGGGATCTGCCACCTTGTCAAGACTTACTAAATTATCCATGATGAATGCAATCATTATATATTACAAACATGTATTAAGAAAAATTAAAATTAAAAAAGGCTAAGTTACTAGTACATAACTGATGGGTGAATGGTCAGGTGGACATATGGGAGGATGGCTGGATCAGTGAATCTGTGGATGGTCTGTGGGAGGATAGTTGAGAGGGTGGATGAAAGGCTGGTTAGATGGACGGCTGGTTGGATGGTTATGGATGGGTGGGTGAATGCATGGATAGGTGATGAGTGGATAGTGGGAAGAATGGGTAAAAATGGATGGCTGGAAAGATAGCGGGATGGGTGGTGGGACAGAAGGATAGTTGGTGGGATAGATGGATACATGGTTGGATGAATGGAGGGGTAGATAGGTGGGTAGAGGGGTGGAGGGATGGGTAGTAGGATAGAATGATGGGTAGATAGTAGGACAAAAGGATGGATGGGTGGTTGTCTGGTAGACAACGGAAAAACCACCAAGGTCTGTCTTCAGCAGAGAATGTAGATACTATGAGATGGCCTTGGTGGAACCAGCAGGACCTTATGGGTAGAATTTTGGCATGCATCATGTAATGTCTACGCCTTCTACTAACTGGGAGAGGAGTGACTCAAGCTAGGACTTGGACTTGGATTCTTTTCTTGGTTCAGCTCTATTAACACTTGGACACTGGCCAGCCCTTTCTTCTCCATGCCTCAGTTTCCCTGTCAGGAACATGATTTCTTCTAGGATAAGATGGGTTTCAAGAAATGCAGGTGGAGGCCCCCAGCTTTTCTGGGGAGAAGGTCTGCCTCCCACTCACAGTTTCCTTCCTCCACCTGTGCTCTGTCCAGATCCCTGCTGTGCATCCTCTTCCCAGAATTTGCCAAAGATTTGTCAACAAAGCTGACCAGGGAGATGGGCCCTGGGGAAGGGGCTGGCCCTGTCCTGAGGTGGGCAGCTAAAGGGCTACTGTATCTGCAGGCAGCTGCTCCTCAGGCCCCCGGCTGGCTCCAGACCGAGTCACTCTGAGTCACCAGTGTTGCTTCCTACCACACACATTCCTTCATTTACTCTGTGTCTACCCCCTGAGAGCACTTCCCTGGAATCTCTTTGGGTACTTGCCAAGGGCATGGGGGCACTCAGCTTGCCCCACCCGGACAGCAAAGAGCCCAGGCCCTGGCAACCTGGCAGGGACAGAGGGCTGGACAGGTGCCCATCCAAGAAGGAATGGACAGCCTCTGAACCCCTCCTGCACTGAGGGCTCTGGGCTTCTCTGGGCCAGGAACCCCAGGTGGGTGTAGAGGGATTCTGCCTCTATGAGGCCATGTCCCTACTACTGTAAGACTTAGAGGGACCCTGCCAAGGGTCCTCTGGGACTTGCTGGGTGAAAAGGAAAATGACTCACCTGTTTCTGCCCCTCGCCCTTCTCATCAGTCATGCCCTGCTGGGCTCTGCCCTGACCAGCTCTGGGGTGGCAGTCCAGCTCCCTGTCCCTGCTGATTCCTGGATGTGAGGCGTGGTCCATGTCACACATGGTTCTCATCTGTAGCCAGGCTGCTGTGTGGCACCACCTGCGTGAGTGGTGCAACAGTCACATTGCTCTTTCTCTCCTGGAACCAGGGGGCAACCCACACCCCCTGGGCCTGTTGGGCTCCCCCCAGCAAATGCTCAGACCCAGTGTCAGACACAAGGGGGCACAGAGATCTAACCTGGGAGGACAGTAGCTCTCCAAGGGAGAGTCTGGGCCAGACTGGGAGTTTTGGGACTTACGATGGTGACATCAAGGCAGGGCTTCCAGGTTTGGGTCAAAAGGAGCCCCGTGGGTGCCTATGCTGGCACAGGGGTCAGCTGGAGTTGTGGGCTCTGTGTCCAGAAGGCCCAGCTCTCAGCCCTCAGAATCTTCCATAGCTGGACCTGGGTCTCAGGAGATCAGCAGCCCATGGGCTCCCTCCTCTCGCAGCTGGTGCTAGGACCCTCCCTAGGCCCAGGACCCTCTGTCCTGGGGATGGGACAGAAGTACACAGACAGACAGACAGACAGATCTGGGCCCTGTGCTAGGGTTCTGCATTTCAGTGGAGAGGAGATAGTGACCAAGACTGTGATGAAAATGTCTGGCAGCCAATGAGAAGGTGCAGAGAAGGCAGGGCTCTGCTGGGGTGCTTGCCCAAGGGCCCTTCAGTGGGATTTGGACTCTTCTGACCTTCTGAGGAATGGCAGGGAGCAGGCAGAGGGGACTGAGCACGTGATCATGCCACCAGTTGCCTGGGACGGCCACATGTGCTCTGGGTGATGATTCCAAGGCCCAGGGTTTTATGAGGACTTTTCCTCTTGCTGGAGCGCACTGGAAGCAAGAGGGAGGTGTCTGACTTAGGCTTCCAGGCTACAGGGACAGGGGAGGGATTCATATGTTGAATCACAGTCTACAACCTTGATATCCACTCCCCTCTCAGGGATAGGGACCTGGGGATGGGGCAGGTGAGGTCCTCTGCAGAGGTGCTGTGACCAAGGAGGAGGCACACAAAGTCTGAAGACTGAGGGAGGGCCTGTGGAGGAAAGCTGGGAACTTGGGAGGAAATCAAGGTGGTTTCTCAGAGGAAGGGTTGCTTGAGATTCATCTGGAGGGTTGAGCATCAGCTTCCTGGGCAAGGGCAGAGGAGAGAAGCCATTGCACATGGAACGTAGAGCAGATGGACAAGGCCCTGGTGAACAACCAAGCGCGAGGCACTGCGCCATGCTCGCTCACCCATCCGTCCGTCTGACCGTCCGTCCATCCATCCATCCTTCCATCCATCCATCCATCCATCCATCCATCCATCCATCCATCCATCCTTCCATCCTTCCTTCCTTCCATCCTTCCTTCCATCCATCCATCCATCCTCCAGTACTACTGTACACATGCAATGTGGCTGGTGCATCCTGGCTCTAGAGGAACCCTGGGCCCATCCTCAGGGGCTCGTCACAATCCTGCCCCAAAAGGGCACCCCTTCCAGAGCCCCACCTGGGTTCAGCTGCCTGGCCTAGCCAGGGGCTCCTCCACAAACCCGCAGCCCGGCAAGGCTCCATTGGAAATTCCACTAATTTTTTCATGTCTTCGCATTAGCAATCCCTCCTCAAACATCAAAGGGAACCGAAGGACATTTTCACCCCTAACAGTTTTGTACACGAGGCAGTTAATCATGATCCCACGGCTCCAATGATAGGCTGCGCTCCCTTTGGATTTCCAAGATTACAAAAGGAAACTCGGCTAATTATAGTTTGATGGAAATTACAGTCCTGCCGATTGCCGAGGAACGGATGGGTTGGCAGGAATCACTGTGTTCTTTGATAAGATTTTTATTAATCTCTCTCAGGAATCTCACAAGTATTTTACTGCAGGAGAAATCTCCTTTGTGTTCCTCTCCCACAAAGAGCATGCCCGAGTTGCACCTGGAAGATACAGAGATCTGGATTATGGAACACAGGAGCAAGAGCAGAAGCCTGAGAGCCAGGAATGCTGAGCTGTGTACAGGTGGTGACTTGCTGTGCGACTGCTACTGGTCCCTCTACCCCTCTGGGAAGCTGCTATTTCACTGGAAGGGAAGAAGAGTGCATGGCGCACTAGCTGTGGGATAAGGCGATTGACCTGCCCTTGGGCAACCTCCTTGAGCCTCAGTTTCTGCATCTACAGAATGGGAACAATGATAATAATATCTTCCTCCCCACAGTTGTTCTAAGTACTAGATGAACTAATACATATAAGCTCATGTAAGTAAGCCAAGAAGGGAATCAGCATTGTGAGAGCTCAGGAGGACACTGCCTGCTTCATTATCATAGTGGCTTACTCGAAGGTGTGGGGACAGCCAGGGCCCCAGCAGAGGCTGCACTCTCACTGTTCTGTATCCAAAACAGATCCCTCATGGCAGGGCTCAGAGCTGAGAGGGGGCTGTGGGGGTTGGCATGGACCTGGGACAGCGCATTGTCACACGGATAGGTGGCAGCAGGCCCCAGAGATCCTGGATGTTTCCTTTCCCAGCAACCCAGCCTGGCAACCTTTGAGCACAGACCCTTCCTAGAAGGACTCAAGACCTGGATGGTGTCAGCTCAGCAGTACACTGGAGACCAGGCCCCCTTGCTCCAGGTGTGGGGAACGGGGGCCTCTGGGATTGGAGGTGGGGAAAAGCCGGGGCCCTCTAGGCTCGCTGGGGCCAGAAGAGACCCCTGGCAGCCAGAGGGTGACTACCTGTCCGGGCTCTTCTGCTCGCACACACAACCCCTGACCCACTCCCAGATCTGCCTCTCTGTGTGATGTGCCGGAGTAGGACATTGTCATTGCACCAGTCACAATCACAGCCCCCATCCCACCTTCTCTGTCACCTGTACCCTCGTGTTGGAAGCGTTGGGATGACCATAGACCTGTCAGGTTCATTCAGCAGAGACCTTGTGGGAGAGTATCTTAGCCACATCACTGGGAAACACCCTGACCCTTGCAACTGAAAGGAGGAGAGGGTTGGTTTGGCTCACACTTCAGTCCCTCACTGGCTGGCTCCAAGGTAGGTATGGCACAAAGGCCCAGTGGAGGAGAGCTGCTCATGGCGGAGCAGACAGGAAGCAGGGAGTCAAGGGAGGCTTGGGGAAGGGAGATAAACCCTTCCAGGCCACGCCCACTGTGACCCACCCCTTCCAAGCAGGCCCTGCCAATCAGCAAGCAACTGTAATGCCCCATAATCTAATCACCTCCTGAAGGTCCCACCTGAGTCCATGTGGCTCTAGGGGAACATGCAGATGTCAACGATAACAAGATGCATTAGTTTGGGTCTATGTGGTCTCTTTATGGGGTCTGTGGACACATCTGTGTGTGGCTGAGCATCTCCATCTGTTCTTGGATTCATTTATAGAACTCATTGAGGCTAGGAGGGCACTGAAAGCAGAGTATAGAGAGGGGCAGCCCTGTATGTTGACAACTGCAGGGCATTTGCTGCAGGGTCCAGAGGTCCCAGAGTAGGGCAAGGAGTCAGAATACAGGGGCTTAGATGCCAGTGGGCACCTGGCTCCTGCAACAAGCCCTTCAGCAAGGCCTGTAGCCATGTTTCCCTGCTGACTGTGGGCCTGGGCCCGAAGACCACATCTGTTAGCAAACCCGCTACTCCAAACTGTCCAACAGCTGCCTTAGAGGCCATAGCAGGTCAGGCCCCCTCCCCATCCTCCCAGGCCCCTATTCCCCTATGATGGGGTAAGAACCATTTCTCATCTGGAGGAGTCCTGAGACTGTCTCCCAAACCAAACCCAAGCCCGCACAGTATCTGAAGAGCAAAGAATCAGATTTAAACCAGAGCTGGAAGAAGGGGAAACTGAAGATGAAACCCTGGCGTCTCCAACTCCCCCAAGGCTCTGCCTCCCTCCTGCCCAGGTGCAGGAACAGCCTCTCTGCACCTGAGTTCCATTTTCTGTAAAACGCAGTGAACAGTGGCGGCCACCCAGGGAGGCTTCTCAAGGGTCCCGAGCAGCCCCCTACAGCAGCGCTCAGTGAACGTCCAGGTCTCTGCTACTCATGGAGGCCCATCTTGAGCCATGAGAGAACCCTTCCTTCTCCCTTCCCTGGCCCCAGCCTGGAAATTCATGACCGCTTTCCCATTCTGGGAGACAGCTCAGGCCAAGGTGCCCAGGGGGCAGCTCAGAGACAGGGTTCTCCTCACAACTCACTTACACATCTGCACCTTGATAGAGCTTCTGGGTCCCCAGCACAAATAGAGAAGCAACCCCACAGCAGCAACCACAAAACCTGGAAGTGACTAAATGGTGTACAGGGGTAAATCTGATTCTTTGCTCTTCAGATACTGTACTCTGCAGGGGTAAACTGAGGCTCAGAGAGCTGGTGTGCAGTGTCCCTTCTACATCTCAGCCTGTGCTGGGCAGACCTGTGCCTGTGATCATGGGCTCCAAGCTGTGCCTGAGGCTGGTATGGGCAATAGGACATCCTGAATGAGCTGGGACCACTCCTTGAGGGGTACCTGCACGGTCACCGCAGGCCTGGGCAGGGGAGGACCGCTCCTGCTCCAAGCTCTGGGGACTCCAGGTCCTGCATCCAGGTCCAGAGGGGAGAGAGAAGGGCTGCGCAAGGGGTGGGCTGCACAGGTGGCTTTTATGGCTGCTCCCATTGGCCGTATCATTTTCTCCAGCTGGCTGCCTGAACCTCACGGTCCCCACACCCCAACAGCAGCCCTCTGGAGAGTTGTGGCTTCAGGAGCCTGACTCCGCTGGCCTCCCTTTCCCCTCTGGCCCATCGGCCCTGGCTCCTGGCAGAGGCAGCCCCATGGCCTTGGCCCCCACCTTGGCTTCCTTTGCATTGCCTGTACCCTCTCCTGGGACACTCTTCCCAGACATGATTTCCTTCCTGCCCTTTAAGTCTTGGCTCAACTGAAGCCTGCCCAGTGGGCCCCTGGACCCCCTTTTCACAGTTGCCCCCCAGTGTGCTGAAGCACACAGCCTCATTGAAAAGCTGCTGCATTTATCTTGTTGATCACTGCCGTGTTTAACAGCAGTGGGCGTCTGGGCTCCAGGGAAGGCTGCTGTGCCCTCACCCTACAGCCATGCTGGGCACATAACAGGGGCCCAGGGGCTGTGTGCCGAGTGAGGGGCACAGTGTCTCTGTGGCACAGACCACACTGCCTGCTGCATTTTGCATATGCAGACTTCCCTACTCCAGTTTACTTGTGGGACTAGAACCCAGGCCTGTGTGACGGTGACACCCAGCTATGACCAAGGCCTCCTGTGTCCCCTGCACACCAGTGTCCCTCCCCAGGAGCAGCTCCAGAACAGCTGCTCCCAGGCACAGGGGCTCAGGCAGCCACTGGAGGCTGAGGAGGTACCAGGGAAGGACCTGGCTTCCTGGGGGCGGGAGTCACATTCTGGCAGGAGGAACACCACAGGGGAAGGCAGCCAGTGGGAAGATCAAGGCTGGGCACCATTGCCCTCGGGCCTGTCTGAGGTCTTCTGGGGGCCTGGAGGGCAAAAGCCTATTGTGTACATCTCACAGGCCTTGGAGACCAGCCTGAGGCACCCAAAGAAGCCAGCAGGATCAGGATCCAGAGGTTGTCAGGGTCCTACTGGAAAGACTTCCGTGACAGGGGAGGGAGGACAGTGCAGGGTGCGGAGCCAGTGCAGGGCTGGAGGTTCAGGCCACGCCAGAGCTCAGGGGCAGAGTCAGTGGTACTCCCTTCATCACCAAGCTCTCCACTGGGCAGCTGGTGCCAAAGAACGACCCAGGGGAAGGAGGGTAAAGGCGTGGGCTTGTTTGGGGTGCAGTTGAGCTGCTATGCAACCCTAAGAGTAAGCCAGAGATCACAGACTTCTGAGTTAAGGTATGGACTCTGGGGACATCTTAGCCACAGAAAAAAATGGGGTGGGGTCCCAGTGCCTTCACAGTGACTCTTAGCACGAGGAGGACAGAGTGCTTCCAGGTGGATGTTGGGGAGAGGGAGCTGCTGCCGGGTCAGGCCTCCCACCTAGCACTTGCTGTTCTGGGTGCAGAGGGCTGCCGGCTGGGCTCCCTCAGTTGCAGAAGACAGGGATGTCTCAAGGGTCTCCTCCTGCCACCTCCAGTGTCACAGTGTGGCTGACCAAGTCAGGGCTGCTATTATTTTTTCACCAGGAAAAAAAGTACAGGTTTTAGGCACTTGCCAAATGATTCGAGAGGGAAGCAGTGGACAGGACCTGCGTTCTCAAGACCCTCCTCCTTGGACTCTGTCCACTTGAGGCCCTCTGGGGAATGGCAGTGAGGGCTGGGAAGTGTCTGGGACTGGTAGGTGCCCTGGAGACCTGGGTGCTTGAATTATTCTCCGTGTGATCCTGCCCTAACTGCCCACACAGGACTTGCCTCAGACCCCCGACCTATTCCCTCCCACAAGTGCCTGCTCAGAGTCACCAAGCAGAGCTTGAAGGGAGCCCAACGCTGTGTGACCCCAATGAACTGGGGATGGCCCTGTTGCTCCAGCCTGGTCTTCAGCTGGCCAGGCCACCTAGGGGAGTGGGCCGATGTCACGCAGTGCCACCTTTCCAGAGCCCGTGGGGGTATCCTGTTCCTGAAGCTCTCCCCACCTCTCTGTGCCTCTGGTTCTCTCCGGTCCGTGCATGCTCTGGCCTTGCTGGAGTCCTGGCTCTGGCTCTCAGTCACGTTCCTGCTCAGCCTTGGTGCCCAGTGAGGGACTCAGCACGACGTCCGTGGTCCCTGCAGTGCAGTGAGGGAGCAGGACACAGGGAGAACACAGGACAGTCTGGGGACAGCAGAGGGCAATGCTGCTGGAACCAGGCCTCAGAGTATCCACGCTGTGGGGACAGGAGAGGAAATCCAGGCAGAGAAACAGTGTCCTCACTTCCTGCCCAGGGTGTACCATGCAGACAAGGTCACATTTCCATCAGCTTCAGGACCACCCAGGCTGGTCCTAAGTTTGAGAATGAAGACAGTCACAGATATATGCTGACATTTTCTTGGGTGAAACTGGGCAAGTATTAACTCACCAATTGTCCCCGCAAACTAGTTTCTAAGCTTGGTTTGCAGTGTGGAGAAGGAGGCTCAGAGAGATTTAGTAACTCACTTGAGGTCACACAGCAGGGAAGGTCAAGTCAGGCTGCCTGGCTCCAGATCCCTGCTGTGTGTGTGTGTGTGTGTGTGTGTGTGTGTGTGTGTGTGTTTGTGTGTGTGTGTGTATAGGGGATAGTTCTAAACTAGTGGAAGCTGTGGCTAATGCTGAGCAGAGTAGATATGTAGGATCCAAGCTTGGTTTGGCCCTGGCTAAGAGCTCCTCTTTGGCTGTGGCTCTGTTTCCTACAGTGTCCCTCTTTGTCCCACTGCCTTGGGGCAAGGGGGCTGCCACTGTCTGTTAAGGTTCAGCCACCTCAGGCCTGGCTGAACCTGTGCACCCTTACACTCTCTGTGCAGCAGGGTACGAAAGTGCACAAATCAGGTGGCTTTCCCAAACCCACGAGTGTCCAGTCCTGGAACCCGTGTCCATCTAGTTCCAGAGCCCGTGCAGCCACCTGCGGAGTGTCTGATGGGGACAGTCGCTGTCCTCCCGCAAGCCTTTCCATGGGTCTTGGTCTGCTCATGCCCCGGAGGAGGCTCCAGCCCAAGAAATCTCGGACTCACCTGGCGATGTGCAGGACTGAGATGGTTCTCTGTCCTGCACACCTGGAAACTGAGTCGGCTTCCTGGGCCTCTTGTTCTGGCTGCTGAAGGCCAGTCTGGTCTTGGCACAAAGGAATCAGCTTGCCGCTTCTCGGCGGCATTTCAGCGCAAGAGAGTCGGCTGGAGGACCTGGCTTCAGGCCTTTCTTTCCAGAAGCAGAGGCAAGAGCCAGATGTGTGCTGAGTACCTACTGCATTCCCGCCTCTGTCATGCCACTGCTTGACAAAGCAAATGTTCTTCCTTGTGCTCTGCAGAGGAGCAAATGAGGCTCCCCGGGGTGACACTGACTCCTTTGGGTCACCTAGCTAGTGGGGGGCCAAGGGCGGTGACAGATTCCCCCAACCTGGGAGCCCAGGCCTCCCTGGAGAAGCCCTGAGCAGCCCGCCTGCTCTGCAAGTCTTGCCCTGCGGGAAGGCTGGCTCCCACCTCGGCAGACTGCCTCCTTCCTCCTCCCTCCTTCCAGCCTGAGAGAATTAAGTGGTAAACGTTTCAAAGTCAACTGTCAAAAGAAAATGGTCAGAGGAAGGAAATGTGCAATTAGGAGCTTCAGAGTAATTTCCATCCATCGTGTGGTTTGAACTGCACGTAAACACTCAGGAAGAAGCAGGCTGCCCCCCCCCATAGGTCCTGCCAGCCCGCGGGGCCCTAGGCCGGGTGGGTCCAGCAGAGGCCCCAGCAGGGAGGCCAGGGACAGGCTGCCTCAGATGGGAGGTGCTGGGGGCTGTGGGAAGTACTCGTTCCCCAGAGAAGCATCTTCTAGCAGCATGTGCCGGCATTACAAAAAGGAAATATTAACGTTATAATTATAATTCTGTTTATTTAATTAAGTTATTAAATAGGCCTAGCCTTGGAGGGAAAAAAAAAAGCTCCGTAGTTTCATTCTAATTGTTTCTCCCAGGATGTAATTAGAGCCTCACAGAAGGAACCGGAGCCAGAAGGACTGGGCCCTGCCAGGCCCAGGGTCTGGGGCTGGTGCATGGGCTTGGAGAAGGCGGCCTGGACCTTGGTGACAGGCAGGGGGCTGTGCTACGAGAACGTGGCCTCTGGGAAGGGTGACTCAGGGCTGGCTACAGCCCCATGCCTGGCCCATGCTCAGAAAATAGTTGCAGAATGGCTGCCTGGTGGGCATAGGACGTGATCAAGCCAGGCTGTGACTTTCTTAGCTGCCCTGGAGGCCACAGTGCTGCCCGGGCCTTCCTGGTGGTGGACGATGACATCCGCCCTGGTCATGGGTGGTTATGCCAGGCTGCCTATCACAGAATCTGACCTTCTCCTCTCTCATCAGTCTCTGCCAAAGTCACTTATGGCTGACCCCTGGGGTGGGGCCAGCAAATGCCACCAGTCCCCTGATTCCAACAAAGCTCCTGAAAGGGATGCTTCCTAAGGGGCGGGAACATCAGGGTGCCAGAGGATTTAAGCAGCTAAATACCTTGCTCCAGTTGACTCAGTGGTGCACCCCAAGGCTAGGCCCAGGGCAGCCTCTGCTGAGGGGAGGGGAGGGCGCTGGCCCGGAGTGGCTCCAAATCCGGTTTTGGCCCCTGAGCTGACAGCTGCCTGCAGGCTCCGTGCAGAGCCTCCTGTCAGACGGGAAGTGCCTCGTTCCAGCTGGCACTGCCTTATCGAACAGGCCAGGCTTTGTAAGCGTGGACAGCTGCAGCGGGTGACAGCACTGGCTCTGGGCAGGGGCAGTGGCAGTTGGGGGGCCTGGGTTTGGGAGGCTGAGTGGGGGACGCTAAAGTCAACAGCATCTGCAAATGGAAGGAGGGGGAAGAGGACCCTGGAACTTGGTTCAGTGGAGGGTCTCAGAAAGCTGAGCCCTTCAAGTGGGAAGATATCTCGTTGGAGAACAACCATGAAGAAGACAGGGATGTACGTGGGGACGGCGGAGGGCTGTGCTTAGCTGCCAGAGTCTGGCCTATCCCTGGTGCGGTAAGAAAAGCTATCTTTGCATGGGCCACACTGAGACAGTTATGTAACAAACCTCTTAGTGATTGAGAGGCATGAGTGAGTGTGGGCCCTTCACACACCACTTACCGTCCGTCATCTGCTACCCCTCAACCTGTCCATCCAGCCATCCAGTCCATCGTCCATTCACTTACTTAGCCATCCCTCCATCTCCAGCTATCCACTCATCCATCCATCCATCCATTTGTCCATCTGTCTGTCCCTCCATCCATCCAACACCTGTACCAGGGTTACACTAAGCCACCTCCTCTACTGGGTGGCTTAGAGATCCAGGAACTAATCAGGCTGCCCTGCCCTGGTGGTATTCTCAGTGCGTATGTGTTCGAGGGGAGAGAAGCAGACAGAAGACAAATACATTCCTGTGGCAACTCTGGAAACTTCCATAACTAGGAAGGTATAAGCCACATGTTGGGGTCCCTGGGATTCATCCTAAGCTTCAGTTTCTCACTAGAAAAGTGAGAGTAAGGTCATGCAATGGTCAGTTGATACAATATCAGATAAGATAAAGACAAGGTACTCAGCATCCTGCCTGGCCTAGAAGGTGCTTGATAACTGTGACAGTTACTATCAACATCACCACCATCGTTATTATCTGTTTGGGATGAAAGCAGGCAGTTCAAGGAAGCCTTCTCAAATGCAAGGGCTTTGAGTCTGGGTGTTAAAGGAGGAAGAAGAGCTCGCTTGGTACCAGCTCTGCGTTTCCTTAACTAGCAGGCCACGTTCATACCGCACTCCTTCCTGGTTCTGCATCAGCATTCTCACCCACCCGCTCATCCCCACGGCCCCTTTCCTTGGAGGCTGGCTCTCGTCTACCTCCTCATCGCTGAGTCCCTGCCTGCTCTAGGCACTGTCTGGCCCCTTCCTCTTGCCTTAGCGCACAGATCACATTTACCCCATGAGCTCTGTAACACATCAAGGGACTCTTCCAGGTGGAATAGAGCTTTTTGGAATCCCTCAGTAGCCCAAGGATGTAGACCTGCCTATGAGTAGGAGTGGCCTTCTAGGACTCTGTCTGGGTCTATCTAGCAGAGTGATGTGGCTCCTGCCTATTGCAGCTCACACTATGGGGACCGGGAACAGGAGGAGAGGCTATGAGGTTGTCAAGGCACATTACATGTTCTGGTCAAATATGGGTCCTCAGTGCTCAGCCCTGAGCTGGTGCTCAGCAGACGCATGATGAGATGGGCCAATGGAGCAATGGACGGAAGGATGGATAACGGATGGGTGAGCATGGCAGCGAAATATATGTAGGCAAATGGGGGGATGGAGGGCTGGGGATGGGTCAATGGCTAAGTGAATGACGGATGACTGAATAGAAGAGTAAGTGAGTGTATGGACAATGGGCAGACGGACGGATGGACAGACGGACGGATGGATGATAGATGATAGATGAATAAATGAATTCTTAGGAAGTTAAACAACAGAACCAGAATGGGGAACTTTGCGACTGTATAAATCAACTGGAATTACTTCACTCAATCAGTGCTTCTCAATGTCTTTTTGTGCCAGAAACCACAATAGACACCAGGACAGCCTTGGGAACAGGATGCGGATCATGCCCTCACAGTGGCTGGACTGTTGCTGAGAAGTCAAAAAACATGCAAAACCCCCAAACAAAATACTTAAAGGCTGATAACTCCTTCAAGACATAGTAAAGTGACAAGTCTGGGGCACTTTCCAGGCAGGTGCTATGCGGCTGACCTACATCCCTGGCCCCTGGGACGCTTTCCTAAGAGTGCAAGGGAACAACTTGATGAGGATGTTTCAGGTGAGCCGTGAATGACAAGAAGTGTGCTGTGTGGAGACCCGGAGAAGACATAGCTGTGCGCAAGGGTCCTGAGGCAGGAACAACCCTGGGCTTGTTCAGGAATTTTAACAGGCCTGCTATATACTTCGAGCAGAATAAAAGCTTGTGGCTTAAGATGATGGAGGAGAAACAGGACAGGATCTCACAGGTCCCACAGAGCCTTGGCTCAGAGCAGGATGGAAACCAAGGGCTGCTCTCCAGCCGGAAAATGAAGGGCCTGGCTTAGGTTTCCAAAGCACTGTGCTGGCTCCTGTGTGAGCTGTGCAGGCTGGCGTGAGAGGGGAAACAATAAAGTGGCAAGAGGGCATCACAGCAGGCCAGGCGAGAGGCTGGAGAGGAGCAGCCGGAGAGATGGCGTGGGCCGGGGTGGAGATAATAGGGAAGGCAGAGGTGATGGGGCTGAGTTAGGTCTCAGCTGATGGTAGGGACTTCGGTCTGAACAACCGGAAGACATCAAGCCTTTGGCAGCTGTTCACAGAGACTCCGGAAGAAGCACAGAGACAAGGAGATGGACACACAGCTGGTCCTGAGCCTGGAGGGTCAGCATATAGGCTCTGACGTAGGAGACCAGGGTGTGTCCCTGAGTCCCCTCCACAGCCACTTAAGCCCTCTAGATCTCTCTGTCCTCACCTGCCCACTTCCTTGGAACGTTCTGGTGATTCACACACCATGCTTGATTAGCACAACACATATACAGGGGGAGGACCCCACTGTCCTCTAACAGGGGTGGACCCATTGTCCCACCTCTCCTGCTCCTATTCCCTGTCCCAACAGGCCCCACCGCTAAGGTTGCTAATAGAAGCTCCTCTTCTGAGATTCCAGAGCCTCAGGGAAGAGGGGCCTCTGCTGGTGCCAACATCCAGTAAGATCATAGAGTACCTTTGGCATGAGTAGGAGGGAGTCGGGGACCTTGTCTGCTTGGTATCCAGCAAGGGGCTCAGTTCGTAGCAAGTTTCCCAGAGCAGTTCTGATTGGCAGAGAACATTTCAAGGGCCCTTTCCTGCTCCCCTGGGAGCTGTAATTAGTAGCTGGATTCCTGAAGGGCAAGGTTAGCTGAGGCTCAGCTTGGGGGATAGATCCTCTGAGAGTGAAATGGAGGGGTGGCTTTCTTAGTCTCTTTCCTCACAAAATACCTGACATTCACAACGTAAAGGAAGGGAGGTTTATTTTGACTCTCAGTTGCAGTGGGCTGAGTCCATGGTTGGCTGGCTCCAAGGCAGAACTTGGTGTGGCAGAATGGCCGTGGCAGAGGAAGCCGCTCATGTCGTGGTGCCCTGGATTCACAGAGTGAAGGCAGGAGCCAGGGAGGGAAATACACCCTTCCTGGTCACACCCCCCATGACCTGCTTCTTCCAGCCAGAGCCCACCTCCTCATAGCAAGTCAGCTATGAACTCCTCAGTGGACTAATCCATCAGTGAATATAACACCCCAAAGATCTGATCACCTCTGAGCACATGAGGCTTTCGGAGGTCACCTCAGATCTAACCCATAGCAGATGCCGTTGACAGTCAATCAAGCCCTGAAGAGCTGAGTGCTTTATTTCACCATTTTGCACTGTTTGTTTTATCTAGGAGTGAAGATATTAGCCGTAGCATGGACCACACATTCCTTCCATCTGGAGTGAGCTCACACACTCTCATCTACATGCTGATGGTTTTCAATTCTCCATCTCTGGGCCTCCAGTTCCCACCTGCACTTCAGACCCAGATCTCTAGCTGTGTGTGTTTCTACTGGGATATCCTACAGGAATCCTATAAGCAACACAGTGTGTTTTGACTTGAGTAACTCATTATCCCATATTGCAGTTCTTCATTTCAGCTCGTTTCTGTTTTAGAATTTCCATTTAGTTCTTTATCATAATTTACATTTCTCTCCCTGTATTTTTTATCTGTTCCCTTATGAAGACCATATTTTCCATTAATGCTTCAAGCATATTTTTCTTTAAGGGTTTAGAACATATTTATAAAAGCTCCTCAGGCTTGGTTTCTATTGAATGCTTTTTTTCACCTCTTGACCATGAGGCACATTTTCTTATTTCTCTCTGTATTTGGTAATTGTTGTTTATGTGTTTGACATCATGGACGATATGTTGTAGAGGCTCTAGATTTTGATCTCATCTTTGGAAACAGTTGATTTTTGTTCTAGTGGATGGTTTGTCTTGATTTTTATTATTGGTGATGGCAGATATGTGGAAAATAGATATCTCCTGATTTCTTTAACTTGGTGAGAATCAAGTCCCAGACTGCAAATCTTGTTGAGCTTTGGGTTTAGGCTTTGTTAGGGAAGGTCTATAGTCACTTTTACTCTAAGATGTGATATTTATCAAAAGATGGTTCATTATAGGGCTGCAGTCAGATGCCCTTGAGCTCTCTTGACCCTGGTTGATGAGAGCCTCCAGGGCTCCTGTCCTGCCTGGCATTTCCAGTGTGGTCACCTGTTGGGGACCACTACAAAGTGGCTCTGAGCAGGATTTAACATTAACCAATTGGCTTTTCACATTTACTTGTGAGTTGTCTGAAGCTTAGGCACCTTGTCTGCAGATGGGCAGCTGATTCATAGTAAATGAACTTCTATGAGTCACTGCTCAATGCTGAGGCCTGTATTGGCCTGTGACACTGTGACACTTCAAGGACAAGGTGACCGCAGCTAAGGATGCCTGGCTCTCATTCCTATTAACTTCTAGGGAACTATGGCTGTAGGCATCTCAGCCCCGCTTTGAAGGCCTTCCTGGAGAAAGCATAGCTCTCCTAAATTAACATAATATTACTTGGAGGAGTCATTGAAAGGATTCCCAAGTCCTGCCCAGATTCCTGCCAAGATTCCTGCATTTTCTTCAATATTCCCCCTCCCTTATTTGTAAACCTAATGAGAATGGGCCACCCAGAAAAGTCTTTGCCTAATTCAGAGAATACAGAAGCTGGAAAAGAATTAGTCCCTCCTGGAAACCCTGAAATCATATTCCATTGTCTCATTTTTTATTTACGCCTTTGTCCGTCCACTCACTTGGGAGGTTGTGGGCCTGATCAGCCTACAATAACTTAGGGTTATTTAACCCGGTCTTTGATAGTTGCCTCTTGGCATCATGGCAGGTGCTCTCTGGTGATCCCCACATGGAACTCTTGACTCTCCTCTACAGGCAGCTTCTCTTCTCAAGGGCCTGCCCTGTAGATTCTAGGTGTATCAGCAACGAACCCCATGCTCTGATCTCTGGCCCTTCAGTTCTGTGGTACCACTGTGTTCTACTGGATCCCAGCTTACTGCACTACAATTGGGAAACTGTCCCCAAGTCCAGCTCCTGGGCAGTCACTGGGCTCATCTCATGTTTGTCTTCTCTTGAGGGCTGCAGTCTTGCCCTATGTGTGGCACAGTGCTGGCCCTATAGCTTCTGTCCACTTTCATGAGTATTTATTGCAGAGGTACCAGTCCAGTCCCTGGTACTGGGCCATGATCAGAAGTGAGAGATACACTATCTTACCTCAAATGTCCTCTCTCACACTCTTTCTTGGGATACTCACTAAGAACCATCCATTGTTCCAAAGCAGAGACTCGGGCGCCATCTTTACTGCCACCCTTCCTGGTCCTCCTTGCAGGGGATTCATCAGCAGAAGCGACTTGATTGACATTCACCGGCACGCTGGGGTCTGCCACCTTTGTCCTCCCTGGGACCACTCCAGCAGCTCCCTGGCTGCCCGCCTACCTCTGCTCTGCCCTGTTCTTATCTGTTCTCTACACAGCAGAAGTGGGCTTTTCCAGACCGCATCCCTGAACCTGGTGCTTCTTGGAACAAACCCTGCAGCTGATGTTTTGTCTGGCAAAATTCATGAGATCTGCCCCCTCCCAGTTCCACCCCCACTTATTGCCCCTCCTCCACATTCCTATCACATGGGTGGTGTCCTATGGTCTCTAGTACCTCTGTGGTGGCAGATTACTGTGGTCCTGGGGTGACTGGGATGTCTTCCTCTATATTTTCTGTCCAGCATTCCTTCAAGCCTTAGCTCACTCTCACCTCCTCTGGGTGGTCTGCTAGGCCTGAGAGGGACACTTCCTCCACCTTTGAAAACTAGGCCCAGGCTTCCTCCACCATGGCAACTCTGAGCACCTTCATAGCAAGAAGTGGGATGGATTCACTCTGGCTTCACAGAGACTGGACTCCAGAACATGCCTCCTACCATTCGATGAAGGCATTGATGTCAAAGACCATGGGGGTTTGGGAAGGCAGAGAGCTGGTACACTGACACTGGAGAGGGGCCCTGCGGACTTCATGACAGGACTGTAATCCTATGGAAGGAAAGGATGTTTCCATGGGTGACTGCCACTGGCAGCACTTCTGGGACTTCTGCTAGTTCCCCCAGAGAAATGACACTGAAGATGTCTTGTGGGACCGTGGAGGCACCTACAATGGGAGCGTGTGTGATGCCAGCACTGTGTGCACAAGGCTTCTGGGACAGTGCCTCGAGGGCCACCTGCAGCCCCCCAGGAGCCTAGGCCCGCCAGGCTCTGATGCTCTGCTCCTCCCGCTGCCCTTCTTCATACCTCACCACATGTCACTCCTCTGACGTCAACCTGTTTTCCATGGAACTCCAGGAGTTGGTTCTACTCCCTGTGGCACTGGCCTCTGGCCTCAAGCACATTGGTGGATCCCTAAGCCAAGGACATTTCTCCCTCTCACCACCAACTTCCCACCCTTGGGAGAGTTCGTATCCCTGAGCCAGATGCTGACTCAGGAAGAGCATGCCCTATATCCTACAGGTAGACGCCATGAAGGGGTGCCCTTCTTCTAGCAGAGAGTGCTGTGGCTGACAGCGCTGGGCAGAGTCTTTATAGTGACTCTTGTCTGGCCTCTCATTCCAATGCCAACACAAGTCAGGTCTGGATAAGCAATAATGAGTGCGGGGGCGGGGGGAGGAGGTTGGGAGAGATGGAAAGCAATTGAGAGGAAAAGAAGAAAGGAGATGAGGTTCATGGTCAGGAAAGAGGACTCCATGGTGACGCAGGACTCACAAGGCAGAAGGCAGCAGCCCAGGTAGCATGGTGCAGATGTCCAAGGGGCCCACATCACAGGAGATGATGTCACCTGGCCTCTGCTTTGGCCACACTTGGTCTGCTCTCTGCCCTGTGTGCTGAGCCCACTGAATCTCGTTCCTCAGGTCCCTGTACCTTCTGGCTTTTTGTGGGCCAGCCCTGCTGCAGGGAGAGGGAGAGAATTAGGTCCAAATGTCGTATCCTAATGTCTTCCTTTTGGGGGTCACTTTGTGCAGGCTATGCCCCCAGGTGGAAGGTCCCAGCTTTCTTAGGCAGCCCTCTCTCCAGGATACCCTCCTTTCCTGGCATGATTCCTGCCCAACGCCCATAGCCAAAGTGCGGCAAGGGCCTTGGGTATTGTGTACTACACACCTCAGGTTTCCCTATGCCTGTACTGCTCCAGCTTGAGCCCTCCATTTCCTGGTGAGCCCTGACAGACAATCCCTCCCAAGAGGGCATCTGTATCTGGAGAAGCCTTGTGCCACCCTGTGCCACTACTCCCCAGGCAGGTGACTTTGAAGGGACACTTTGGGCTTCCCTGCCACTCTCTCAGAAAAGGTGGGAGGGTGCCACAGATGGCCATCTTGGAATCAGGGTCTCAGGTTCATGAGGGATGGCAGGGCCAAGGCCCATCCTGATGGCAGTGCACTAGCAGCACTGGGCAGTGGTGGCTGTGGGTTCACAGTGTGCACCCTGGATGTGCCACTTCATCTTCAACTCCATGCCAAGTTCTGTAAAGGATCCCACAGGAGACCAGCTCAGGACCCAGGACCTGACTCTAGCTCCCCGCTGTCCCACAAATGGTGACCAGAGCTTGTGTCTCCAGCTGCACTGCCTTTTTGCTGAGGCCAAGTAAACAGGTCCCCAGAGTAGAAAGCTTGTCAGATCCTAAAGAATGTCAGCCTCGGTGACTCACATGTGTTTGTCCCAAAACACCATTGCAGGCCTTTGAGATCAGCTTGACTATCTCTGAATGACATTTCAAAGCTGTGAGCAGGTTCCTGGGTCCCAGCCACAAAAAAGCTGAGTCCAAGCCTGGCCTCCAAGAAGGGAGTCACACTCGGAGAGTGATTCAGCCCACTTCTCTTTCTCGGCTCCTTGGCTCCGTCTGTAGCTAAGAATTGCTGCTCCACGCATGATGGGCTGCCTGGCAGATGAAGGTAGCGGTGTTTTCGTTGTTGCCAGGGTGATGGCGTGGCGGTGCCGGTGAGCCTGGGGGGTGTTTTCAGTGGTGAGGGTCACGGCAATGGTGTGGTAGTGTTGGGGTGGTGATAGTGACCGGTATGTAGGAGGGAGAGGGAGTGGTGATGGGATGTAGCTAACAACAGTGAGGGTAATGGTGCCATTTCAGTGATGACTGTGATGAGGAGGTGCTGGCTCTGGAAGCAGTGCTGGTGGTGCTGGTAGGGTTGTTGGACCCTGATGGCAGTGGTTGTGATGGGACCTTGCTGGTGGTGGTGTTGGGACCTTGATGGTGAGGAGGTGGTGGGACAGTGATGAGGCGATGCTGGTGTGACGGTGATGTCATGGCTGTGGGGTCCGCTCTGATGGTCGTGGTGATGGGTGTGGATGGTGGGTGTGGATGTGGCGGTGAATGGTGTGAGACTGATGGAGGAGGTGGTAGTGGCTGAAGATGCTGGTGGTGGCGATGATGAAGGGCGTGGAGGGAGCAGAAGTGTAGCTGTGGTGGCAGATGCAGGTGGTGGTAACAACTCACCCTTTGAGTCTGAGCTCAGAGCAGCAAGGGAAGGCTGGAGACAGAGGATCTAACGGCAGGTCCATCTTCTGCTTTTACTGTCTGGTGACCTGGGCCCTGTACTCTCTTGGGACTCAGCTCCTCACCTCTGAGGAAGGGTGCTGTCTCTCTTGCTGGACATTCTGGGGATCTGAGGGATTGAGCTTGGGAAAGCTGTGACCAGTCTAGGAAGCTACAGGTCTTTGAGGCTGGCTGGCAGCGGCTACTGTTGTGGATTGTGGCGTCTGTGACTTCCTGAGAAGTGGCATTAGCTTCTCCTCCAGGGAACCCTGAGCCATTTCCCTTCCTCTCTGTGTGGTTTGGAGGGACTGGCAACCCAGCGGCCTTTTTCCCTGGTCACAGGGATGGGCATGTGACACGGGCCTGGGCAGGCGGAGTTCTCTCTGGGACTTTTCTGCTGCACCAGCAGAGGGTGCTGTCACTTGGCTCAAGAGTCTCACAGTAGCCTGAGGTTGCCAGCTGTCATTTCTCTTAACCTAGACAGGTACCTTCTGCAGTGGAAGGTCTAAAGGTAACTTGCTAGGAGAGAGAAGAAGAACTGAAAGAACATATGGAGAAAGAGAAAGGGAAAGTGATGGTGGCCAAGAACCGCCTCCCCCAGGGGCTTTGCTTAAGCACCTGGATCCAACTGTGCCTGAAGACAGCAAAATCTACTCCTGAACTTCCAAGTTACAAGGGCTATATCATAACTTCAGGATGTGAGTCTGGCTTCTGTGTTTTGCAAACCAGAGTTCTTGTCCACACTTCAAACCTCCTCAGGCTCCTAGAATCCTAGAACCTTCCCAAGAAAACAAAAATTATGACAGGGCTGACTTCCAAATTTGGGGACAAAAGGCAGACAAATCAGTTTCCTTTGCCCCCTTCTTTCCAGGGGACAGATTGGAACCGACCCCGAATCCATGTCTAATGTCAGGGGCCAGAGATTAAGGTCTGCTGCTCTCCCCTGGCCCCAGATAGCCACTTTACTGGGAAACTTTGTGATAAGCAGTGTAACACTATGGCTGCACTCATAAATCCCATACCGTCTCATTCTAAAGAACACAGGTAACAGAAAAGCAAGAGGGGAAAAAGAGCTTAAAAGTCACCTGTCAGCCATCCTTGCATCTAGAGAGAACCCTGGGAGACCCCACAGGTCCTGCTCCCCTGATCCGCTAGGTGCAAAGCTTCTGTTTCCAGCCAGTGGGACAGTGGCCCACAACTCCCGGACTGGCCGTACCCAGGGACCAGCACATCCTGGAGTCTTCAAGATCCGGGCGCAGCTCCTGTAGGAGTGTGTTCCGCAAACCTATCTGTTCTGTTCCCAGTGATGCCAACGTAGGTTGTTATTAACTTTTTATGACTTTAAACATCACTGCTGCAGACCTTATCTGTTCAGGTTGCCATGAGTCTGATCCTTTCTGCAACGTGAACTGTGCAGAGGAGGAGCATTGAGTCAGAGGTGATGCGTGAGTGTAAGGTGTCTGCTGTTTTCTGCTTGCCTCTGAGGGGTGGAGGCCTGCAGGAGAGCAAGGTGACAGGTTCCACATTCATGGCAACTCTGAGTTGTATTCACTTGAAAGAAATTGGGAGGGTGAGGAAGAGCTGGAGAAGCAGGTAGCTTGGAAGGTGGTGTCTTTGTTGGGCCAGCCTTTCAAGGATCCCTGGGGGGCTGGGGATATAGCTCAGTGGAATAAGCGCCTGCCTAGCAAGCGCAGGGTCCTGAGTTCAATCCCCAGTACCGCCAAAAAAAGAAAAAAAAAAGGAATCAAGGATCCCTGGGATTTTTCTATCCCTGAAAGTCCCCTGTCCTGAGAACCCCCTCTATAAGGACAAACCAGGGCAGCTAGCTGGTCACTCACTTTTATCTTCTGAAAGACCCATCTCCCAGTCCTGGTGGCACTGTGGGTATGTTCTGTGCCTGTCTCTGGGACAGTGGGTACCAGGCTGCCTCCTACGCTGGCTTCCGGGAAAGCATGTGCCGAGAAATGGCCAGGCCGAGTGCCCGCAGGCGTGGCCTCTGGTGACCACAGGCTGGCGGCACACACTGGCCCAGCTCTCCGGAGTCTGAGAACTTGAGGGAGGCTATGCCCACTCTCAGAAGCAGCCTCTGCCATCCTGGTCCAACTCGGAAGGCTGCAGAAGGGCTGTGAACCTGCTGTGAGATGCTGGAGACCCCCTACCCCTACATCAGAGGAAAATGAGGCTGGGGGGGAGTGCTGTGCCCAAAGTCATGTAGCTCTGAGTGGTTGAGCCGGTCCTAGAGTCTGGGTCGCCCAACTCTAAACGGGCCACTCCCTCTACTCTGTGCCTGTGGACAGTGTGTGCTGCTTTAGCAAAGCCACCTGGGACAGGACTTTGGGGTGAGTACCACCCCGTCCTGCAGCCACACAGCCTGTGGCTTCTTTCTGAGAGCCAGTGTGTCTGAGGTCCTGACAGCCGGAGCTCAACTCAACCAGCCAGAAACCAAGGGGCAGGCTGGCTCGCGGACAGGCGTGGCCGTCCGGGCTCCAAGGGGGCTGGAATTGAGCTCTGCGGCCTCTCTCCTCTCTCCATCTCTGCTTGTTCCTGCAGCTTGATGGTGAGAGCAGGAGCCAGAAATGTCACACCCAGCCACCAGGAGAAAAAAGGTGAGGCTGTGTTTCAGGGACTCGTGGGTCCCTGTCCCAGCACCACAGCTCCCAGGTGCCTGGCTCCTGGGCTGGATCTGGGTATTATCCAGGTGTCACAGCCTGCCTTGTTGCTAGCACCACACTTTCAATTTTTAAATGGCTTTGTGGAGGTGCAATTGACATACAGTAAATTGCCCATATTTAAAGTGTACAATTTGATATTTCAATGTACGTGCGCACCCATGAAAATATTACCACTATCCACAATAATTCTCCCAGCTTCCCCACCCCCTTCCACCCCTTCCTGGTCCCCAGGCAAACACTGATTCTATTTCTGTCACTGGATTAGTTGTATTTTCTAGACTTTCATGTAAATAGGAGCACACGGTATGTGCTTTTCTTTTGCTGGGCTTCGTTTGCTCCATATAACTGTCTCAAGCCCCATCTCTGCTGTGCAACAGAGCATGAAAATCTCTCAGGACCCAGGCTTCCATTTCTACTGGGGACACATCAGTGTAAAATGACGAGGTTACCGCTCCTGGTGTTTAGATCAGGATGGTTCTGAATCTATGGACTAGCTTGAAGGAATTGGCATCTCTCAACCTAGGAGCTCAGTCTTGCTTTTCATTTACTTAATTTCCTTTAGCAAGGTTTGATCTGATCCATCTTTCTGTCCAACTTATTTAGTTATCGATGGATTAACTAGTTATCCATGGATTTCACATTTTTGATTCTATGGTATATGATTTTATTTCAATTATGTTGTTTTGCTACCATACAAAAATATCACATGTCATTGTCACATGGGGGTCTTCCATATTGCAGCCTTGTTCAACTCAGCAAGTTCCAGTGGTATTTTTAATAGATCCTGTAACTTTTCTCTACAGAAGATCAACTTGACTGTTAATGAGGACAGATTTACCTACTGCTTTCCAACTTTTATCTGGACAGTCTCCAGATGTTTGGAAACTGAGTAATGAGTTTTTTCCTCTCTCCCTCCTTCCCTTCTCCTTCCGCCTCTTCTTAAACTCTCCCTGAAGTAGCAAGCATCTCTAGCACCATAATAGAAGTGTGACAGAGGACAGTCTTGCCTTATCCTGATCTTAAGGGAGAACGTTCATTCTTTCATTGCTAATAACATTAGTTATATGCTTTTGAAAGTTGCCCTTGTCAGGTTGAGGAAGTTTTCTTCTATCCCTAGTTTTGAAGACTTTTTAAAAAGTCAGCAATAGATGTTGGAATTGGATAAATGTTATCTGGGAATCTATGATCACATGTGGGGGTTTTTCTGTTACTATTGCGCATGAAATGTTTTGCCTTCAAACTTTAAACTAATTTTGGAGAATAAACTATGCATAGCTGCGTGAATTGTTATCATTTTAAAATATTGCTGGACTTGGTTGTTAAAATTTGGCTTAGAATTTTGGCATCTACTTCATGAGGACTATTCATCCAGAGCTGTCTCTGCTTGATACCACAGCGATGCTGGCTTCCTAGAAACAATTGGGACTCTTGGTTCCTCTTACAATTTCATGTAGAATTATTATTATTGTTATTATCATTATTTGTTTCTTAAGTGTGCAGTAGAGCTCACTTGTGAGAACATCCAGGAGTAGAGCTTTCTCTGTGGGACAATTTCAAATTTCTTAGAAGGGCATGGAGAGTTACGGTTATCTATCTCTTCTGGAGTGATATTTGTTGTGTGTGTTTTTCAAGAAATTTGATCTTTACATCTCTTCTATTCTTTTTTTTTTTTTTTTTGAGACAAGGTCTTGTTATGCACTTCAGGCTGAACTTGAGTTCACTTTGTACCTGGGCTGTTCTCAAACTCACAATAATCCTCCTGCAGCCTCCCATGTGCTGGGATTACAGACATGTGCCACCATGCCTGGCATGATCTTTACATCTAAACTGTCAAACCTCTTGGGGTAAAATTATGACATTCCTTGAGAAGGTATATGATCAACAGTGATATCAGATCTCTCATTTCTTATATTAGCTATTTGTGTCTTCAGTTTTTCTTTTTCTATGATCAGTAGGGCTTGGTATGTTCTTTTTTTTTTTTTTGTCTTTTTGAGACAAGGTTTCACTATGCAATTCAGGCTGGCCTTGACCTCATTTTGTAGCCCAGGTTGATCTTAAACTTACAATGATCCTCCTGCCTCAGCCTCCCAAAAACTGGGGTTACAGGCATGCGCCACCACACCCGGCAGGGCTGGGTATTAATTTTTATATTGTGTTATTTGCTTAAATGACTAACTTTTCACTTGGGTTTATTGATTCTCTCTAGGACTTTTCTGTTTTCTATTGTATTGCTTTCCACTCTAACTTTAATTGTTTTCTTTCTTCTGTTTTCTTTGGTTAGATTTTTTTCTTTTCTCTTTTTCCTTCTTTATCTCCTTAAGGTAGGAGCTGGGCACTTTGGTGCTATAGATTTTCCTCTGAGTACTGTTTTCCCAAATTTCAGTAGATTGTATTTTCATTTTTATCATTCAAAATATTTTCTGATTTCTATTATCTAGTAATTTATTTGATTTTTTTCTCCAAACCATGGGTTTGGGTCCTATTTAATTTCTAAATATTTGAGGATTTTCCGGATACCTTTCTATTGCTTGTGCCTAGGTTAGTATGATTTTGGCTGAAGAACATAACATTGAATGACTTGAATCTTTTCAAATGTATTGAGAAATGGGATGGACTGTGTGTACTTGACGAGAATGTGCCCTGTGCTGCTTTTGAGTAAAATGTTCTGAATATGCTGGTGAGGTCATGTTGAGTGATTTCATTCAAGCCTTCTGTACCCTTATGGACTTGTTCTTTTATTCTTTCTGCGCTTGAGAGAGTCTGTGAAGTCTACAGCTATAAGTGTGGATCTGCCTGTTTCTTGTTGTGGTTCTATCTTTTTTGAATCATGTGGTTTGAAGATTTCCATCTCTTTTTTCCTTCCCAGTACTGAGATGGTGGCTGTCTCTGAAGGCCTTAGCTTCCACGGTGGTTCTCTGTGGCCAGAAAATAGAAACCGACTCCAGCTAACTTAGGCAGAGGCGGCACTTACTGGATGCCTATGGGGTAGCTCAGTGAGTCCCAGGAAGAGCCCACTGCTGCAGCTGGAGCAGTGAGAGCCATCCAGGAGCCCTAGGTCTGGCGGCTGTGCTGGAGATGTTTGCCAGCCACGTCATGTGCCTCTCACCTCCCAGGCCCAGCATCTGAGCTCTTTGTGCTGTAACCACTGAGCCTGAGACGTGGGCCCAGCTTTACCTCACCTGTCTACGCCCAGTGTCTGCCAGTGACCTTCCTTGAGAGTGGGTTGTGAGGGCCTCTGCTATGGACAATGCGTTCTGTGTGCTGGAGAGTTCCATGCCATTGAGAGAAGCTGAACTGTCGGCCCAAGTATTCCTTTCCCATAGCAGCTGTAACAATCAGCAGCAATGGAGTGGCTTAAAATGGTACACACTTATTCTCTTACCCTTTTGGACTCTGAGGACTCCCTGTAGGATGCACTTGGGGCTCTCATCAAGCACGTGAACCCTGAACCTCCCTTGTTGGGAGCCTCTGAAATGTGGAGGTAGATGGTCATCATGGCAAGATTACCAGAGAATGTGGCTTCTGTGGGGAAGTGGGCCGCTGTGTTGGCCACTGGCTTCATGCTTGCTCTTCCCACCTGCACCCAGGAGCCACTGCTGGCCAGCGCCCCCCACGGACAGGGTGGGGGTGCTAGGATGTGGACCCTCAGACTAACCAGTGTGTCATACACCTAGGCTGGAGCAGAGAGGGCAGACAAGACACCCACCATATGTCTAGGGCCTTTTGAAAAAAAATTCAGCTACACAGAGATATAATTTACATTCAGTACATTGTATGCCTTTTAAGTGTTCAGCGTGATGACATTTTAAAAATCAGCTTTGTGGAAGTGTAAATTATACACAATCACATTCACTGGCTTAAGGGTACGACTCGCAGTTGATACATGGATATTGCTGAGCAGTCATCACTTTTACCAAAAGAGCAGATACTCCCAGAAAGCTCTGTCCTGCTTCATTGCACTCACTCAGCCGGCCCCATCTGTAGGAGACCACCCGTCTGCTTCCCGTGGCTGCGGTGCAGAGCTGCTGCTGTAAGAGGCCATGCCAAGGGAATTCTGCACACTGCTTGGTCTTCTCCTCCTCCTGCTCAGGGAAGCAGGGACACGGCAGGAGCCTGTGTGTATCTCAACTTTGTTATTTTTGTTGCAAATATACACTCGATGTGGCTCCACTTGTCCGTTGATAGGAAGTGGGCTCATTCCCAGTTCCTGCTGCTATGACCATTTGTGTGTGAGCCCTTTGTGGACAGAAGTTACCTCTCTTGGGAAGGTACCAGGAGTGAGTTTTAGCACAATTAACTTCATGAGCAATGGCCAAATGATTCATATGAGGCTGCACAGTTTCTCTTGGGCACCCCTGCCCCAGCGTTGTGTGGAGACCGCATGTGCTGCTCCTTGCTGGCACTTAGTATCACCCAACATTAACATGAACCTCTTTTCTATCCATGCAGTGCTTTCTCACTGTGGTTTTAAATTGTGTTTCCAAATGTGGTTGTTAGTTGTGACTGTCAACTTGACTGGATTAAAAAATGCCTCTAAAGCCGAGTGTGGTGAGTGCATGCCTGTAATCCCAATACTCTGGGAGACCGAGGCAGGAGGATCACAAGTTTGAGACCAGCCTGGACAAGTTAGCAATTTAGAGAGACCGTGTTTCAAAAAGTTAACGGCTGGGGATGTAGCTCAGTGCCAAGGTCTTAGATTCAATCCCCAGCATGAAAAGCAAGCAGAAGAAAGAAAGAAAGAAAGAAAGAAAGAAAGAAAGAAAGAAAACAAATCAGGCTTCCTAGAGTAGTGAAGCACACTTCTGGGTGTGTCTGTGGAGTGGTTTCAGAGATGACTGGCGTGTAGGCCAGGAGACCAGCCCAGCTTATACATGGGTGGCACCATCCATGCAATAGTCTTACAGCCTGGATGAAACAGAAGAGGAAGAAGAAGGAAGTGAGCTTGAGTTTGGAAAGCTCAGTTTGCTCAAGCAGGTGCATCTTCTGCTGCTGCCATCTCTGCGGTCATCAGACCCCAGCTTCTTCAGCCTGCAGTAGACTTACACCAGTGACTCTACAGAGAGCTTCCCGGCCCCCAACCTCAGACTGGAGTGGCATCCTGGCTGCCTGCTGTTCTGTGGCTTCCAGCTTCTTTGACGGAACAGTTACTGGGTCCAGGATGCAGAGGATCATGACAGACTGTACCGTCTCTGAGCCTGTGAGCCTAGCTAATAAATCCACTTGCAGAATTGTATGATACCTATTTTTGTATTGATTTTGTTTCTCAAAGAATCATAACCAGTACACCTTGCTTCCTAACAATGGTGACCACCACCCTGTGCCTACTGGCCAGTTAGAGATCTTCTCTGCCGTGTGTGTGTTTGGACTCTTCACCTATGCTTTTGTGAGGTTGTCCTCATGAAGGAGCTGCATGCCACCATGGAGAAGCCATGGCAGATGGTGACTCCAGCCGCAGGGAGACCAGTTTTAAGGGATGTGTGAACCAAAAGTGGCAGGGAGAAGTGGGTCTAAGGGCGTCTGATTTATTCTGGAGGCTCCTGAGTCAATGATGCTGGGGCTTGGAGCTGTTCTGGGGCTCAGTGGCGGCTGCCTCAGTCCACACCCTAATGGCTAAGACTGGTCTCATTCAGGGACAGGTCTTTATGAAGCCCATCAGGTTAGAGTGAGATCATGCCAGGGGTCTTCATTCAGTAGGGGTCTTCAGGATTCAGAGACATAACTGCTCTGAGGGAAGACAATGTGAGGACACAGGGACACATGAACATCGAGGCCTCAGGAGAAACCAACCTGGTGACACTGGATCCAGCATTTCTGGCCTCCAGAGCTGGTAGACAGGAAGTGTCAGTGGTATGGCCGCCCATCTGTGGTGCTTTGTCACAGCAGAGACAGGTGATAGAAGACCTGGAGGACAGAGAGAGGGAAAGGAACATATGTGTGCCTGGCAGTCACCTGCATGCAGGAACAGTGCCCTGGTTAATGGGAGCAGGTATTCTTTTCCCATGGGGGTGGCCACGCACATAGGATCCAGTGGGACTTGAGGCTGATTTCGGGCCGGGGCTGCATGCCCGTGGGCTCTTCCTGGGGTCTGGGGCATAGCAAGGAACAGGGCCTGCTCTTGTTATGGTGGGGTCAGCCCCCAAACACAGTGCACTGGTACTTAATGAGAGGGAACATTTCTCTCTTGGAGGAGGGACGTGTCGTCCCCACCACAGAATTTCAATTGCTTACACCGACAGCACAGTCTGTGATCTGTCCCTCGACCACCTTTGATCTATTTACTGATTTGTAAACAGAGAAGCCATGAGAGTCCTTGATATGGAGAGGAATCTTGAAGGGATGACTTGCCAGCTCTTGGGACCCTTCCAGTTTGCTCCCTCTGTAGGGTGCACCTGTGCGACCTGGATGAGCCCCCAGCTTCTCTCCCCCAGTAAGGAAGGATCCAGAATCAAGCTCTGGGCTGTCTGCTACTGTGTCCACACTGCACAGAGGCCCTGTGCCCCGGGGTCACTACTCTACCTGTGTGAGGAAATTGAGGTTTGGAAGACCATGTACCCTGACCAGGTCCGGCTGGCTGCTCCCTGGGCCCACTCCAAGGCTTCCAGTGTGGTTGGTCCCAGTGCTTTCCCCAGTGTAGCCCTGTTCCCACAAAGAGAAGGGGCAGAGGCCTTGACCAGACACCAGCCACGAAGCAGCCAGAGCAACCCTCAGGCCTGGGAGAGTGAGGCTCCTTCTCCAGGCTTTGCCTCTTTGTGGATCACTGTTTAAGGTGCCTTCTTGGAAACTGTCTGAGTCCTGCTCCTATAGCCAGGTTGCTGGGGCCATCAGATGACCAAAAGAACTGCATGCCAGGGACTGAACCCATAACTCCTATCTCTCCCCTTCTTCCTCCCTGGCCAAATCCTCGCATATAAAGTGCAGTGGGCTGAATGCTTTCCTCCCAAACATGCCTGTGTCCCCATTCCCAGAACTGATAAATAAGGCCTTACTTGAGAAACAGATCTTCCTGGGTGTGATTAATGTAAGAAGTTTGAAGTGAGATCATTTGGATTAGCCAGGTGGGACCTAAATCCAGCGGCAAGCTCCCTTAGAGGAGGAGGGCAGGGATGCTTATACCCAGCAGAGGAGGCCGTGGGGCCACAAAAGCAGTACTAAAGGGTGCCTGGAGCCCCAAAGAGGGCATGAAGGACCCTCCCTGGAACTTCCGGATGGACAGAGCATGGCGCTGCAGGCATCGTGGTCTTGGAGTTCTGCGCTTGGGACTGTGAAGGAACAAAGCCCTGCTGGCTTGTGTGGTCATTTGCTGCAGCAGCTCTAGGGGGCTGGAGTTAGCCAGATGCTGTGATGGCCCGTGGGATCCCCTTGGGCTCAGGTGCAGGACACAGCCTGCTGACCAGTGGTTGTCTCAACAGCTGTGGCATTTCTTCTGAGGTATCCAGTAGGCCTGGGCCAGAATAATCCCCACTTTGGTGACTCAAATTATCATCCTGCAAAACATTCCCCAGGGCCCTAGCAAATCCCACCTCACCCCCAGGTTGGGATAGCCCAGCACTGGCCCCTTGGCATCCATTCCTTCATTGAATGTGTGGGTCACACCATGCTCTCTTCAGGGGAGATCTCTGTCAGCACATTTTACAGACGAAGCTACAGGGCACGGAGTGGAAGACTCCAGGTCAGGCTGTAGATCCCCATATTGCGTCCCCTTCCTCATCATCACATTCCACAGGTGGCCCACGCGGAGGCACCCATGCCCTGCCACCTGCACTAATCTAAAGCTTCATTAGTCACCTGCCCTGGAAGGAACTCAGAGCAGATCTCAAGAGGACTCCTGCGAAGGGAACTCATTAGGAAGTGACCAGGGGCAGACCAGGCAGGTGGCAGGGCAGTAGGACAGGGAACCAGACAACCAGGAAGGGGACACTTGAAGCAGGGTAATTGGCCTCTGTCATACAAGGAGCTGGAAGGCCCACGGTCCAGTCAAGAGGGAGCAGCTGGCCCCCATACAATCCCCATACCCTCCATCACTCTGCCCAGGCTTTTCCACCATGTGGGCTGCTAGAGACCAAGAGTTTGTCCATTTCCCCTAGTTCCCGTGATGATGTTGGAGGGCTTTGGGCTGATTAGATCATGAAGGTGGAGATTTTCGGCATGAAATTTGTGCCCTTGTAAAAGACGGCCCCAGAAGATTTTCTCTCCTCTGTCTCTGTCTGTCAGTCTGTCCTCTCTCACACACACAAGGAGGAGGTGGCTGTCACAGTTGGGAGGAATCCCTCCCCACGTATGGCCATGCTGGCCCAGACTGCCCTTCCTCCAGTGCCATGAGCAGCACATTCTATTGCTGCTATGCCTCAGTTTAATTTCCTTCAGTGCCACAACCCAGGCTGACTGCAACAGAGTGTCTGGTGCCAGCATCCAAGGGTGGCCCTCTGACAGGAGACTGAGAGTAGCTGCCGTGCACTGAAGGCTGGAGCTCAAGTGTGCCAGGGTCAGAACACTCCCAGTGATGACTCCAGCCCTCACATGTCACACAGCCTCTTGCTGTCTGCAGCACGCTGGGAGAGGGGCTGCTTCTGAGGTTAGGCAGTGTCAGGCAGGCCACCCAGGACCCCACCCAGCACAGGGCCAGCTGTCAGTGCCCTGGTCACTGAATGGGGAACAGCACCTGCTGTCCAGGTGAGCACCTACAAGTACCCCAGCCTTCACTGTCCCAGGAAGAGGGACAAGTGGCACACTGACAGTGGCAGTTTCCTTGGGCTCTATGTCTGGCCGGTAGCCAGGTGTCCTGCTTTCCTTGTCCCCAGAGCTCAGAAGTCAGGGCTTGGGGCCTCTGTTCACAGGCTGGGGCTCGCGGGGCCCTGCCCACCAGGAGGAGACCAGGCAGGGGCAGATGGGCTGAGGCTGCAGGAGGGCCCAGGAAGCTGAGGCCCATCCCGGGACCCCAGGAATGCAGGCCCCACTGCCGGCAGTGGCCTCTCGCCAACGTCGCTGCTCAGCGCAAGCCTGTGATCTGCTTCCAGCCCAGGAAGGCGCAAACAGCAATTTCCGGCTCCCCGAGGGGCCTCCTCACCCCAAGCTGCTCAGCCAAAGCAGCGGCCAAGCAGCGTGGTCCTTGTGTAGGAGCCCAGCGTGCTCTAAGGCCTAGGGAAGGTGGAGCAGCAGGCATTCATCCCTTCCATTCCCTCATTTCTCTGCAGCCCCTCAGCAAACACTCAGAGCACCAGCCTGGTCCTCACTGGAACCCGGATCAGCACAGTGTCTGCCCGGGTGGCCAGAGGAGATCAGCTGAGCCAGCGGCAGCTTGTGCCGAAGCTGTACATCCAGGGTATCTCCTCCTAGGGATCCTCTGGCCTGTAGGGCGGAGGGTTCCCAAATGCTTCTTGGTGGAAGAGTGGGTGAGAAGGGGTGGAAGAGCATCACTGAGGAAGGGGAAGGAGGGGCCAGGAGGAGGGGGGTTTGGGGGTTGGATCATTCTCCTCTATGCATCTGTTAGAGTCTGGACCTCAGGACCTCGCCTATGACCTTATTTGGACAAAAAGTCCGTAGAGAGGGGCCCAGGATAAAATGAGGCCATTAGAGTGGGTCCCAATCCAATCTGTGTCCTTATAAGAGGAGGAGATCGGGTCATGGGCACAAGAGGACCACGGAGGACACAGGGCCATGATGCAGCCTGTGAAGAGGAGAGAGGCCAGCGGGTGACACCTGGATCTCAGACTCCCAGCCTCCAGGATGCAGGACAATGACTGTGTGCTGTTGATGCTCCTGCTCACGGTGCTTTGCAGGGGTGTCCCTAATCGGCAAATACTGTGGGGTTCCAAGTACTCACGTGAGCAGGGGCTGGTGTGCAGGACAGGATGTTCCCAGGGGCTGAGGGCAGCCTGAGAGGGAGGGGCCTATCTTCCAGATCAGGAGTCATCAAAGGATTCATTTGTGGGGGCAGCAGAGAGAGCTGTGGGGGCGGAGTCATGTGAATGGGTAAGCGTTTATAATTTTGATTTACCTTTTTTTTAAAATGAAAATACCATTTACAGGAAATTTGAATATACAACGCAGCGAATTTGTAATTTGATTTCAGTGAGGTGTTAGGGGGACAGAGGGACCCTAGACCCAGTTAAGGTCATAAACATAGCCATGGCCACCACTGCAGTGTCCTTTCTCTGATCACCCGCCCTTCTCCCCAGCCTTGTCACTGGGAAGCCCCTGCTCTGCTTTCTTTCACAATAGATTAATTTGCACTTCCCATAATCTGGTGTAAATAGAATCCAGCGTATGTTCTCTTTTTGGCTGGCTTCTTGCACCCAGCATAAGTATTTTGTGATTCATTCTCGGTGTCCTGTGTCTCAGCTTTATCCCATTTTACTGTCTAGGAGTGGTTCATGGTTCTTGATCAGGTGCACCTCAGTGTCATTCACTGATTGGCATTAGGGCTGATTTCAGCCTGGGGACACTGCAAGTGAAGCTGCTATAAACATTTATGCACATGCCTTTGTGTGGACAGAGTTTCCATTTCCCTGTTGTGAAATCTTGGGAGTGCTAGAATTGGGGGGCATGACAGGTGTGTGTTCCGTTGTGACAGGACCGCCAACATTCTCTAAAATGGTTGTGCATGTTAACTCCCTCCTACGATGCGTGTGAGCTGCAGCTGCTTACTGTCCCTGCCAAGCCCAGCCGTCATCCTCCTAACGGGTGAAGACGGGGACCTCCCTGCAGCTTTAGCTCATGTTTCCATAATGGCCGATGATGTCGACCACTTTCTCACGTCTATCTGCTCTGGTTGACCAGTTATGCAGATCTTTGCTCATTTTATGGGCCTGTCTTTGCTTATTGAGCTATTATATGCTTCTGTGTTTTGGATATGAGTCCTTGACCTGATACAGCTCGATAATTTCCACTCAAGCCTTTACCTCCTTACTTTCTTCTTGATGTTTTTCACAGAACAAAAGTCTTTAATTTTGGTGAGATCTGTGACACGAATTTTTTGCTTTAGTGATTTGTGCTTTTTTAGGATTTTAGAAAAAACAAAGCAATCCATAGAACAGGAGAATCAGCAGCAGGATCCCAGCAAGGTCACAGGAAAACTTGGCCTTTCCTGAGGTCACAAATATTTTCTTCTCTGTTTTTAACCAGAAGTCTTTCATTTTCAAGCCGGAGCAACTTGATGTTCATTATTTCCTCAATTTAGTTTAGTTCAGTTTAGTTTAGTTTTCTAACTTACTTCCTCTTTAATCTAGTTAATCTGAACCAGTTTTGGAAAAGATTTAGTTTTTCTTGCCAATGAATTGCTAAAGGACCTTTGTCAAAAATCAATGGGCCAGATGTGTAGGGGGTCAGTTCTGGGCTCTGTTCTGTCTCACTGGTCTGTATGTCTGTCCTCACACCATTACCAAGCTGTACCACTTCCTGTAGCTTCCCAAGGATGTCCTGAAGTCAGGTAAGTCCTCCAACTTTGTTCTTTCTTCCTAAAAAAATTTTTGAATTGTTTTTGATCTTCCATTTTTGTGTAAATTAGACAGTGAGTTTGTCTGCGTTTATTGTAATTGTGTTGAATCTATAAATTTCAGGGAAATGTCTGTCTTCATTTTATCTTCTGACCTATGAACATGATACAGCTCTCTGCTTATTTAATTCATAAATCCCTCTGGGTAATGTTCTATAGTTTGCAGTATCGTCTGCCTCCTGGTTGCGTTGTGTTAGATTGTTCCTAAGTATTTGATGTGTTTTTTCTTTTGGTCCTACTCGAAATGAAATGGTTAAATTTTTTTTTTTAATTTTCCAACTGTTTACTGCTACTTGTATAAGAATATCATTGATTTTGGATGACTCACTTGGCATCCTGTGACCTTGCTGGGATCATTGAGTTGATTCTCTTGTTCTAAGGGCTGCTTTGTAGGTCTCCTGGGATTTTCTATGTTAGTAATCATATGAGGTGTGAAAGAGAGATTTTACTTCTTGCTCTTCAGTTTTTGTTTCCCTTATACGGTATATCTTTCCCCTTCCTTCCTTCCTTCCTTCCTTCCTTCCTTCCTTCCTTCCTTCCTCCTCTAGTTCCTCTTCCTTCTTCCTATCTCTCTCTCTCTCTTTTCCTTTCCCTTTTTAGGTCCTCCTGCTATGTTGAGGCTCATCAGAACAGTTGCTGTTTGGGTGTGGGCACCTTTACCTTTTCTGAGATCCTAAGGGGGAAAGGTTTGATCAGTGCCATAATTTTCATCTTGTCCAGAGTATACAGGTATGGTTGGGTGGGTTGAGCAGAAGGAGCTGGAAGGGGTTCACACAGGGTGGGCCAGGATCCTCCATGAATGTTCACACACGTGTGCATCCATGAGTTGCCACTGTATCAGTCCAGGTTCTCCAGAGAACTATAACCGATAGGCGATACTGATATGTATCTATAGATATATATCTCTATCTATCTATCTATACACCACGGTGTTGCGCATGGGCTTGTGGCAACTGAATCCCTTAATGTGTGGTGACTGAGGAGTCCCATAACCTGTAGTCTGCGGGCTGGAGACCCACACAGGCTGCAGTGTGCGTTGCCATCCTGAGCACCAGAGAGTGGTAAAGTGACCTCCAGCCCAGGCCTAAGGCCTGAGATCCTGGAGCTCCGAGGGCTGGAGATCCACATCTAGCTCCTGCAGTTCAGACCCAGACTTGCTCCATATTTTTGTTCTATCTGAGCCTTGGAAGGGCTGGATGGCACCAATCTACAAGGGACAGCCCTGAATGCACTGTGCTACCGTTTCAAACTCCAGTCTGGTCTGTAGCACCCTCACAGATGCAGCCAGAAGCCAAATATGGCCAGCTCTTTGGAGACCTCACAGCCCACCCAGACGGACACAGGAGGCTGACCGCACGCCACCAGGCTCCAGTCCAGAAGACAGTCTGCCCTGTGTGATGCGCCCTCAGGGGGCAGCCTGCTCTCCAAGGCAACTGCCCTGTGCCTTACCTACCTATCCGCTAGTTCTCTTGTCCCTGATGTCAGCGGAACAGAACCACACAGGGGTGACATCCTCTTTTTCAAACATACTGGCTGTGAGGTTTGCATGCTGTTGCTGCAGAGACAGCGCCTTCATTTCTAGAGCTGGGTGATGCCACTTTACCTCTGTGTTTCTTTCTCTGCTGGTGTCCCTGGCCTGTTCTCAGGACGGGGCACCAGGTGTGGCACTTTTGGAGTAGCACAGGGCAGAGTGGTGACAGTCACATTTTCCTGAGTCACACAGGCCTGACTCAAATCCCAGGCTCTGCCCCAAACTAGCTGTGTGAGCCTGGACAAGCGACTCGCCTCTCTGAGCTGCAGCTTCCTCTTGTGTGAAGTGGGGAGCAGGATGGCAGGACCCACTCAGGAGGGTCAGGAAGGGTGAGGACGGGGACCACCCAGCATGATGGGCTGGCACTGATTGGCAGCCGCTCGGGGGCATCATGGGAGGAGGAGGGAGCAGCTAGCCTCTGGCTCTGGAATCTGATCTGCATTTGGGTTTTGGTGCTAGCAAAGCAATGGTCCCTGGACACCCTGCACAGGGCCGAGCAGAGAGGAGGCTCTTGTTCTTCCTCATTTTTCAGGTCCCTGGCATATAAGGACCAAGAACTCTGGGGCATTGCCACCAAGAGTATGGCCACTCAGGACAGTGTACAGAGACAGGGAAGTGTCTCTGCCATGCAGCAAGGTGAAGTTGGGGCTGGAACTTGGGTGCAGGCTGAGCCTTTAGGGGACCTGCTGGCCCCATGCTGGCCTTTGGCTACAGGACCCTGGTCCCTACAAGGCTCAGGATTTCCTCACCCTGCCATTTCTTGAATGCCATAGGAGTGTGGTAGAGGTTGCCCTGCCGTGTTAGCCTTGGCTTCCTAGGCCCCTTTTTGTTCTTGCCTGGGTTTGTCTCCCTGCACTGCCCACCACTGGGGTGTCACAGAGCCTAAAGCTATGGTTTCTCTCCAGGATCTGGCCCATGAGTCTGCAAGGCCCATCTGCTCTTGTGCCTGCCCTGGCCCTGCTCATGGTTGTGCAGGTTGTGTACTGCACAACTCTAGGGAATGCCATCTTGTTGTAGTCATAGGGTTCCTGGAATTCCTCAGGGCTGAGTTCTGTGTGAAGCCCTCCAGCCTTCCCTGCTGTCTTATTAATACAGGAGGTACCTGATGTGTTGGGGCCCTGAGGGTAAGTCTGATAGGCATTGGACTGCCCAGACCTGGTGGCGCTCTGTGGAGCTCTGGCTCCCCTGAGCACTGGGAAGACTGACACGGTTGAAAGCCCTGTAGGTCATAGTGGGTGAAGGTCAGTCAGTGTCTGTGAAGGGGAGGTGGCCCTGGCATCACTGGGCCTGGGTTCAAATCATCTCACGCATGCCTCGATTTCCTTGCCTATGAAGTGAGGTTCCTGAAAGGACCTGCCCCACCCCCCCTGCCAGGGTCCTCATGGGTGCTGAGTCAGATGGCTTAAGTGAGGTCATACCCTGGGTGGCCAGGGTCAGGGCAGGGCCACCAGGAGTGTCCAGGGGCCACACGGGCCTTTGAGGAGTGCCGAAGGCCCTGGGTCCACATACCAGCTGCCACCCACACAGGCCGCTGTCCTCTCCAGCCATGCAGCAGGACTAAGGTCATTTGGAATCACAGAGAGGAGCGAGTGACCTGGGGGTAACCAGGAGCCTGATCAGGACAGGCCGGGGAGCAGGGGCAGCTGCAGACCCCTGGGATCCCTGGGCTGCTCCAGCTCAGGTACTGCTTCCTCCCTGTGGGGAGAGAGCTGAGGGCTGTGTGAAGTGTCCCATCACTCAGGTCCTGGGGACACTTGGAGCCAGGGCCGTGGGAGGGGTGAGGTGAACGGCACGATGGCAGGGACAGGGACCTTCCTGCCTCTGTCCCCCCCACAGCACTCTGGCCCCTTCCAGCCTGCCCTGTGTCCCCTGGGCCGTGAGAACCATGAGATCCGCAAAGGAGATTCTCACCCACACCCTGCCCAGCCAGTCCTGGTGAGTGCAGATTGCCGGAGCTAGAGGGGCGCTGTGCTGGCCTGACACTTGCCCACCTGCCCTAGTCATGCCAATTTAAACCTAAGGATGTGGACAGACCAACTGCGTGAGCCAGCAGCCCCAATCCGGGGACCTGCCCAGGGCCGGGGTGTGCCTGCCACCTCTCCTCCAGCATCACTCACAACAGTCAGAGCGGAGACCAAGCAGGTGTCTACAGCAAGTGAAACAGTTGTATTAGAGAGTGTCGCACAGCCCTCTAGAGGGGCGCATGGGGACACAGGCTGAGACCTCCACTCATGACACAGTTAACAAAGCCAATGGACCACACAAACAGGGCCTGCATACCACGCAGGTCCACTCTCTAAGACTCCAGGTGGGTGAGGGGACAGCAGGCAGGCTGGCTGCTGCCAGGGTCGGGGGAAGGGTCCTAGGAGAGGGTCAATGGCTGAGAGGTGTGGGTGTTTGGGGGAGGACAAAAATATTCTGCCACTGCCTTCAGGGAGGGCACAGTTCCGAGTTCACTGGAGAGCTGGGACTCATGGGTGCGGCATGAGGTGTAGGTTACAGGGTGTAGGTGACATCTCAGTAAAACTGCCCAGGATCAACCACACGGGGTGGAAAGTGCTGGCCTGGAGATCTGCCTGGGAGGGGCCCAACAGATGCATGGGGCCACCAGAGAGATGCCTGGCCAGGGGCGTTCTCCTTCACCCTAAGGCAGGACCAGTCTCTCCCTGCCGGCCTCCCATAGCCCCTGCCAGGTCCAGTTTGGGTTTCTCGGGCCATGACAGCCACCTAAGGCCCAGGCTTAGCCTGAGGTGACCAAATCACCATGCCCTGATAGCCTTTGCTGGCTCACATTGCTGGTGGTGAGACTCCCTCTTCCCATTCATCAGCCTGAGAGAGACTCGGGAGGCTGTTGTCATAGTGATGGGCAGTGGGAGCGGCCAGAATCAGGCTCTGGGAAACTCTGTGCCAGTTCATTAGTCAGTCAGCTGGTTAGTGAGTTATATAGCTGTGTAACAAAGAGATCAGAAAATAGAGTGACTCAGTCTCTGCACCGTCTTCTCACAGGAAAGGCCAAGTAGGTAGCCCAGGCTGTCACAGTTCCGGCTCCCTCTCCTCAGTCAAAGTGGCTTCTCTGCCACGATGTGTTGCACTGGGTTCTGGGAAATGGGTTCTTCAGCTGAGAGACCGTGAGCCCAGCTGAGCATCCTCTACTGGGCAGTGGAATGGATGGGGGAGAAAAGGAAGGAAGGAGAGAGGTTAGGAGAGAGGGAGGTAAGGAGGAGGGAAGAAGGAAAAGCAGAGGGGGAGGGAATCAAGAAAGCAGGGGAAGAAGGAAGGAAGAAAGGACATGAGGCCATAGGCAGCAGTGACGGGCACTGTGAACTTCAGTTTCTTCATTTGTGAAGAAAGGAAATGGCTTCTCAGACCACTGGGAAGGTTAGAGAGAGCCACAGATGTGCCCAAGGGTTCTGGGGCTGCAGGGAGGATGGAACTGGGGTCCACCCAGGAGCACAGCTGGTAGCTGGGTCCAGACCCGTGTAGGAGGCCTGACCTCTCACGGAGAGGCCTCCCCTTCAAGGACAGGCCAACCGGGATGTGACTCAGCACACAGAACACCACAGAGCTTCCCTGGGCTCTGGCCCTGGCCTGCTCTCTGGCGGACGCTCGATACATTCTGTTGTGAAAGAAAACAAACTCTTTTGAAATTGCTGCCCAGAGCACAGACTTCGAGTCTCGCCCCCTCACTCCCCTCCCTTGGAGCTGGTGGGTGTCTGCATATTGGGGAATCTTCACAGTGAGGCCGCCTGTGGGCCAGACGCCCTGTCCCTGCCCTCTGAGGCAGCAGAGCAAGACTCAGCTGTGTGGCAACACCAAATGCAGAGACAGAATGGGTTTAGCTGGAGGGCAATAGGGAGCCACAGAGGGGTTGAGAAGAAGAGTGGCTGGGTCAGATGAACATTTCAAGAAGTTCAGACAGTGGAGCTCCCACTAGAAGGAAGCTGCAGTTGGTATGAGGGTTGAACTAGCGGCAAAAGGAGAGTTACAGATGTGAGGAGACTTTTCAAAACAAGGGGCCCCAGGGTCACGCTCAGACCCAGCTCAGCCTCAGGTCTTCATTGTAGGAATCAGGGACCCCTAACTGTGAGGCTCAGGGCCCCAGCAGGACAGGGGTCCAAGGAAGGGCCGTGTCAGACCTTGGCTGGACAGGAATGGGGCCAGCACAGTCTCCTGGGTCTTTGGTCCTGTGGGGACTTGGGGCCCTGGGTGGGGGCCTGGCCCAGCAGCCTGCAGCAGCACTGTCTCTGGTCCCTCCAAGGGGACAGTGGCAGCTTTAAAAGATGCAGATTCCATGGGGCTGGGCAAGGGTCACAGGGTAGAGAAACAGAGGTGACCCCTGAGCTCAGAGACTCAGCCCCAAGCTCTTCCTACTTGGGGCTGCCCATCCCCCCTCAAACTCCCCGGGAGGCGAGGCTGAGAGGACCACACCACAGAGGGGACACGGGGATCCCCAGAAAAGAGGATGCTGTGGAGAGAACACAGTTGAGGGTGCAATCTGATTGGCCTCCATCAACCTACCCACCGCTGGTACTGACCATGAGCCCATAGGGAGCAAGCACAGGGTACGTGAGTGTCCACATCTGCATGTGTGCATGAGCTTGTGTGTGCGTGTGTGCATGCACACCGGTGTGCATGTGAAGCCATACATGGGAGTGGGGCTAGATGACTCTCCCTGCACCATCACTGCCCTCCTCACCACGGGACTTGGGTGACAGCAGCAGGAGTGGGACCCATGTGACAGAACTGTGTGCCTCCACCAGCACCCAAGGGCCTCAGTTTCTCCTTTAGGGAAGGGAGTGCTGATGCTTCCTTCTCACACTGCCAGGGTCTCCACAGTGAGCCCCAGGCTGATCACCCAGGGCTGGCCTGGCAAGGCCCTGGGGGTGAACGGGGCCTGCTCCTGCCTGAGCTGGAGCACAGTCAGGGCTCCCTGGGGAAGACTCACCTGAACAAGTGTGTGGTCTCCAGCTCAGGAAGGACACAGCCATCCTCCTCATAAGTGGGAGGGAGGAACGTAGGGTGTATGGGTGATGGGCTGCCTGGCAAGTTCCCCCTGCCACAGTGCCTTTGCACTTGCCTGTCTCTGGGTAGCAGATCTCCCCTCCCCACACTCCCCATGGGTAACTCAGTTCCAGTCTTAGCTCTGGGATGCTGGCTTCTTCCCTAATCTTCCTGGCGAGTTTCCCTCTGATTTGCAGGAGGTCATCCCAGGAGACCTTGTTTGCTCCTGTGTGCAGTGCCCAGCCTAGAAGACACCAAAACATCCTCCAGATGAATGTAGAGAAGACCGGATGATAGAACTGTCCGTCCTGACAATCCAGAGCAGAAGTCTGGCACACATGAGCCTGAGGGGACAGAGGAGGAGAGGCAGGGCAGGGCCAGGGCCTTGCCTTCATCCACATCCTGGACTCTGAGGCCAGGCTGCCCGCTGACTCCATCTGCCAACTGAGTTACTGTGGGCATGTGACTCAACCTCCTTGTGCCTCAATTTTCCTCTCTAAACTGGGGGTGATACCATGGCCCACAGGACAATTTCAAGGACTAAACAAAACAAAGTCTTCAGCCCAGTGGCTGGAACATACTAAAACTGGAGAATTCATTGGATTTCTTGCTTGCTTGCTTCAAAGTTAAGATATTTTTTTTAAAAACATCACATAAATGATAGATAAATGTTCAAGGTATAAGAGGAAAATAAGCTGAAAAACCAATAAAAGGAAATCCAAATCCCCAGAAATCTCAGCAGCCAACAAAACTACTTCTATTAGTTGGGGTTAGGATCCCCTGTGAGTGACAAACATCTTTCCACACAGCAGTGGTCTGTGCAAGAGAGAAACTGGCTTCTAGTTCAGGTGAAAGTCAAGAAATGCCATGAGCCATCACCCTGGAGGTGTGGTCCTCATCTCTTGGTCTAGGGTGGTGGCTGGAGCAGCAGTCTCCACATCTGGGTCCCGGGCAGTAGGATACATGAAGAGATTAAGATGGTAAATGCCATTTGGCTTTTAAGGAAGTTTTCTGGAAATTATAATAAGTCTTTCCTTCTTGTTTCTCTCCCTCTTTCCCTCCCTCTTTCCCTCCCTCCTTCCTTCCTTCCTTCCTTCCTTCCTTCCTTCCTTCCTTCCATGTAGATCATGATCACATCTGGCTGTGTGAGAATGGTACAAATAGTATATTGTGGGCAGGTGGCCGTGTGCCTTTTTCATCAGAAATCAGATCACAGTACTTTCCTGTGCCCACAAATAGTCACAAGATCATAGTCAAAGACTATGATTTGTCATGTGGTGATTGATGAGTCCCACAGGCACCTAGAATATTTCCAGTCCTCCTACTGGAGGCAGGGGGCATCTGGAACATGCAGGGCTGCACCTGGTGTTGGACAGGAGTCGGGGTCACCCTTCAGGAGGCTCCTTGCAGACCCCTCTCCATCCTGTGGTGAGCAGACGTCAGGCCAAAGCTGGCCCATCCCGGCTCCCTCTGGTGATAGTGAGTTTTCCCCATGCTTACTCCAAAGCTCCGTCCTGCCCAGCAGAGTGGCCCCAGTTGTCCAATGATCCCCTGCAGAAGCACTACCTGGGACAAAGCCAATCAGAGACTCACCTTCTCCAAGGAGAAGCAGGAGCAGGCACTTGCACAGATGCCAGGGCAGGCAGCTGGTATCAGACGAAGCAGGGACACAGGAGGACTGTGGTGATCACCTTGGCCCCCACTCAGGTGGACGAGTTAGAGACATTCTGCTGAGGTGCTGCCCCTGAGCGCACTGGGAAGGGTGCGTCAGCCTCTCTGGGATTCGGCCCAAAGCTCCCAGCTTTAGCTGGCAGAAAGAGCCCAGGATCCAGCAAATAAACAGCTTCCCCAATTTAATCTGACTTCTGACACACAAATATGCCTTGTTTAGTTCATACCAATATTGCATAGGACAAATGCAGTATTTTAAGGAAGCACCCCAGAATCTGTGACATGTCCTTTCTCAGACATGGGTGACATGACCACAGCTTGCTGCAGCCTTTATTCTACTTGGCAGTGTTGGCTGGCAGCACCCCAGGGCCCTGGAAGCAGTACATCCAGGGGATAAAACTTGGGGACAGCCCTGGCAGCTTCTGTCTCTGCTGGCTGTGGACCTCGTGACGAGTTACTTAAACTTTCTGTTCCTTAGCTTCGTCCTCCATAAACGTGGGGCCTGACCAGCACCTTGATCAGGGAGACAGAATAACGAGTAAAGAACCAACTTCTGCTTCTGGCTGCAGAGGTCCAGGTTAGCTCCAGGGCCTTGCTCTACCCAGTTCAGAATGTCGTACAAATTATAGCAAATGTCCCCTTGAGTGTGTGGCTGGAGGGCACAGGGAAACCAGGGAAATCCCAAATGGGCAGAGACAGAGGAAGAACTGAAACTGGGAGCCTGGGAGGTCTCCCCACAGTGGCCTGGAGGGCCGCTGACAGTTGTGAAGTAGCCAGCCCCCCAGGATTGAGCTGGGGTTGTGGACTCTATGTGAAGCTGGAGCCTCAGAGCATTCCCCTCCCAAGAAAGGCAGTCTGCCCGCTGACTGAGGAAGGAAAATGGGATCCCTCTGCTCCAGGCTGCACCCAGACCTCAGACTGAAACATGCATTCACCCCATGGCCTGGAACCCACAACCTGAAATAGCACAGAGTAAGCCTGAGGAGAATCAATCCCTGAATCTCACCAGGCAGGCTTAAGGGACAGCTGGGATTTCTGTACACGGAGCCCTCAGACAATGAGCTTTTGATCAAAAATTACAAAGCCAGAGGCCCTGATGGTCCAGGAGAGGAATCAGCTCAGGTGGACTCACTGATATTTCCAGGTGGACACTTTAAAGTGTTACATTTTAAATATTCAAGGAGCTACAAGAAGGAATCAAAGCTTTGAGGAAATGACGTCACCATAAAAATGAAACAGATCAACTTCAAAATGAACCAAACAGAATTTCTGTAAATACATAGTTCAATGGGAACTTGAGGTTTGGGGACATATTTGTTTTGACCAAAATGGTGAAAACAACCAGATTTGTTCATCTACGGTAAACAATAAGGAAACAACAAAATTCTGTGAAACAATGGCTTTTAACCCATCACCAGCACAGGTATGGGGCAGATTGCCTCAGAGAAGAGATGCACAGGCGTGCCCTAAGGAAATCCTAGTTTCTTCTGTGGCACAATCTTGGGGAGGAGGAGGCAGAGGGGGAGACAGGAAGCAAGTGCGTGGTCTTGCTGAGCAGAGGAGACAGAAGCCAGACTCCAGAGAGGCCTGGATCTCTGTGATTAAAGTCATCGGATAAGTACAAATGATCCCAAGTAGGCTGACTATGCCTGAAGGCAGAAGACAGAGAAATCATGCAAATAAACCCTATGTGCAGACACACGTTTGTTGATGAGTGAGGTGACATGAAGGTGTGTTGGATATTACACAATCACAGTGAAAGTGCTAGAATGCGCCTCTGATATTGACAGATAAAGGGATTTTTAAAATATCATATATCCACCCATACATGGAATATCGTTCAGCCTTAGGAAAGAAGAAATTCCTGCCATATGTGGCAATAAGGGTGAACCCAGGCGACACTATGAGGAGTCAGCTAAGCCAGGTGCAGCTCCCACACTACATGGGTGATGTACTGGAATTTCTAACATAGAGGAAGAGAGGAAGAGAGGGGTGGCTGGGGGAGGCTGGGGTGGAGCAGGGAGTAGGACCTGAGATTCAGCCAAGTGTGAATCTCGCTATGCGCGATGAATGAATTCTAGACATCTGCAGTGGCCACTGTGTTGCAGGTAACAATCTTGCCTTATACTCTATGCTTCAAGATCCATTATAGAAGTGACTGCATGTTAAATGCCCTTAACACAAAGAGTGGGGTAGAGTTTGCACTTTATAGAAGTATCAACCTATAGAAATCGGAGAGAACCTAGTGAACAGGTGAATAAATGTGAACACACACTGGCAATAAAACAGCATTATTGTGATAAAATATGTAATTTGAAAGATATGGGAACAACACTGGATTTTAAAAAGGCTGAATATGAGGAAGCTCATCAGAGTTCAGCATTTTGAGATCCCTATACTCTTCAGTAGCAGAATGCAGATGTTTATTTTACACTTAAGTTAAATATACATGTTAAAAATAGTCAGTGAAGCCCCCAAAATGAGAAGTATGTTATACAACTTCCAAACATGTAAAGGGTTAAAAAAGAATAAATAAAATTCCATAAATCTAATAGAAGGGAAAAGAAAAAATTATCCAAGGAAATATACCCAAAATAGGAAGCTCCAAGTGATGACAGTAGAAATCATCCCTACCACACTGTTGATTACCATAAATATAAATTAATGGAAACCACAAAGATAGAGCTTACAAGAACTGGTTAGAAACAAACTAGCTAAGTGTTGCTTACAAAAGACACGTCTACTACACATGGACAAAGTGGCAGAGTTAAAGGTTAGAAAATGTGTATCCAGCAAAAATCAACCAAAGAGAATCTAATATAGTCACATTTATGTCTGTTCTGATTTGGGTCCAGAGGTCCCCCCAGAGTCTCATGCAGTCATAGGGTTTTTTTTTTGGAGGTGGCTGAATCTAGAATGTGTGATTGATTTGTAGTGTGGTGCTAGGATTAAGGGGGCTGGGATTAAAGGTGGCTGATTGCTGGACCAGTCCACTGATTGGATTGGCACTGCCCTAATCCTGGTAGACTGTATACAATACAAGGGACAGAAAGAGGCTTTGTTTTACTCTCCCTGGTTGCTTTTGCTGTCTTCTGCCTCTATGAACTTTGCCCCTCTGCCATGGGCCACCCTGCCTTGGAGCCAGCCGATTATCGGTTGAAACCTCTATAAACTATGAGCTAAATAAACTTCTCCCTTCTTTAACTTTGGGTGTCGGGTATTTTTGTCTCAACAATAAAAGAAAAGTAACTAAGATAATATCAAACTAAACAACTCCTATGACAAATAAGTATTAGAGGAAAGCAGGTACAAGTTGCCAAGGAAATGCAACAATTTTAAACGTTCGCATCTCATGGTCTTTAAAAGCGCAACAATGATGTCATTACAGAGAGGAACAGGCAAACTCATGCTAGTAGAGTCATATTCAAGTGGTCTGATTTTAGCGTTTGGGTAACATTAAATAAAAATTACAAGAGGCTGTTGTTTTGACTAAGCTCGCCTGCAGCACAGTAAAAATGGACTTGCTCTTGCTAAAGTTCCTTGTCACCAGGCTGTTTATTTGGCTTTCTGAGAAAACAGGCTTGGAGAAAGAACAGGCAAATTTCCCAACAGGTCAGTTTCTATTGGTGATAATGAAGTCCCCACTGCCTTAACCCTTACACCAAAGGCTCACCTCATGTAAAGTGGTGTTAGCTAGTAAGTTATTTTCATTTTTCCCTCTGATAAGCAAAGGGACGAAATGGTCAACATGCTTCTCATATTTCCTTCCTTCCTTCCTTTCTCCCTCTTTTTTCTTTCTCTCTTTCTCCCTTTCTCTCTCTCCCTCCCTCCCTCCCTCATTCCCTCTCTCTTTTTCTTTCACAATACTAGAGATTGAACCCAAGGCCTTCTTGCTGAACTGCATCCTTAGATCTTTAAATTTTCTTTTCAGACAAAGTCTTGCTAAATTACCCAGGCTAAGTCTGAGCTTCTAATCTTCCTGCCTCAGCCTCCCAGAGCAGTGAGATTACAGGTGTGCACCACCATGCCCAAATTATTTCTCTTTCTTCAGTTCTTTTCTGTCTATAAAGCCAATCCATTCTTCTTGACCCATTAACACTGTCCATATTTTATGTGTTGCCCAGTTCTAAAACTGAAAATGAAGCTAATTAAGATCATTTAACTAAATTGTTGTAATTTTGTTCATTAACCATAGTGCAAGAAAACAAAAGAGAATATGATTTGGAGTATCAGAACATAAAAAGGTGGCTAGGACTATGAAAATACTATGAAAATACTGGATTCAAACCCCAGCTGTGTCACTTACTGGTTATTTGAGCTCAAGAAAATCACTTAAGCTCTACGTACATCAGTGTCCTTATCTCGAAAATGCTGGTGACAATTGTGTTGCCCTCCCAGGAGATTTCTGAGGATGACATGACTCAGTCTTTATAAACTACTCTGACCAAAGTCTGGTCCATTGTCAGCACTCTCTTAGTGGTTGTTAAATAAAGTAAACCACCCTGGGCTAATGGACATAGCATATCCTGCCCCCAAGAACTAAAGAATAGCATTCTGTGCATTCACAGATGCTTGGGATGTCCAGGGAAATTGGCCAGGCCACAGAGCAAGTCCAGCAACTTCCAGTGGGGAGAATAATATAGAACGTGTTGCCAAGAGTGGTGGCGCATGCCTGTAGTCCCAGCACTTGGGAGGCTGAGGCAGGAGGGTTGTTGTAAGTTCAAGGGCAGCCTGGGCTACAAAGTGAGCTTAAGATCAGCCTGAACTGCATAGGGAGATCCTGTCTCAAAAAAAAAAAAAAGACAAAAAAAAAAAAAACATGTTATTTGATCCCAGTGAAATTAAGTTAGAAATCAATCATAAGATGATAACTCAAAAGACTGACATCTTTGCAAAGTCTGGAGCACATTTCTAAATGAGAAGAGATGCTTATGGACATCCTATGAGGTTGATAACTGAAAGATGACAAACCTTATATACCAGCAATTTGTGGGGTGCCTTGAAAGTGATATTTAAAGAAAAATTAAAGTCTGAAATGCTCATATTAGAGAAAAAGAAATGCTAACATTTTACAGTGCTAAGTGACCAATTACAACGAACCAGAAAAAAGAGGTTAAACCCTATGAAAATAAAAAGAAGGAGATAACAATAATCAGAGAAGATCTCAACGAAGTAGGAAGGAAGAGGAATCACCTGAGAGGAGCAGCGAGGCCAGTAACTGGTTTCAGTTGTTGGTGTTTGTTTTTGTTTTGCTTTAATGATTAAATTAGGGCTGGAGAAATGAAAAGCAAAGAAGAAGAAAATTAAAAATGGAATAGAAGTCAGGTACTTAGAGAATATTTTGAAAGGTTACATACCAAGAAAAACTATATGCCTGATAAACTTGTAAAAGTAGACGAAATGGCCAATGTATTACAAAAATACAGTATATCTAGAATTGATGCAAGAAGAAATAGAAAACTTTACAAACCCTTTAAATTTAAAGAAATTGAGTTGGTAGATTTATAAAAATCTTGTTCTTTTTCATTTTCATATTTGCATGTGTTTTCTAAGGCTTTATACCATATTGGTGTGAGAGGTACATGTACACACATCAACATAAATAAATGTTTGTCTTACTGAAGATACAGGCTCAATTCTTTTCCTGCTCATAGAATGCAGGAAGAGAAATTCAGAGATCCTTGGATTAAAACATTTAAGACCATTATTAAAATTTGCCCAGTTATTTCCCTCACTAGTTCCTCATAATATCTCTCTGAGGAAGGGGTTATTTGTCCTCATTCACAGGCAGGGCAACTGAGGCTTGGAGCTGGGCTGCCAGTGTACTGTCTCCAGGGTGCTATGCTGCTTGTCCCCACCTCCTGCCAGGGTAGCAGCTACACACTGCACAACTAGGGCTGGGATATACCATGGGGCCTTGGAATGCAGGGATCCCTCTCCGGACTTCTGAGCCTCCCTTGAGCATCTTTTCTACTCACGAGACTCTAAGTCCTAAATCAGGACCCTGGAGCCCACAGCCCATTTCTACTGTAGAGGCAATTGGTCATCACCAGATGGTCACTGCCAAGAAAATGGCCTGTGAACTTGTTTGTATGGCATAGGGAAAGAGCAAAGTCTACCTGCCAACTGTTACCTTTAAGCTACAGCTTGCCTCTTTGTAGGTAAAGACTGGCAGGGCTGAGGAAATGACTATAGTTTTGGAATGCATGATGGGCCACTGGGCAAAGTGACTCTGGTCAAATATTGCCAAACAGTGGTGTGATAGCATTCAATAAAAAATAAAACTGAGCTACAAAAGTGGTTCTTTCCTTTCACTTGGGAAGGTGTGTGTGTGTGTGTGTGTATGTACGTGTGTGTGTGTGTGAGAGAGAGAGAGAAAGAGAGAGAGCAAGAGAGAGAGCTTTCTGCCAGTATGACAAAATGCCTGAGATAAACAACTTAGAGTAGAAAGTTTTGCTTTGGCTCACTGTTCCAAAGGTTTCAGTCCATGGTTATTTGGCTTGTGGTGAGGCAGCAGATCATGGTAGGAGGGTGTGGCAGAGGAAAACTTTACCTCATGGCAACTAGGAAGCAGAGGAAGACAGGCAGGGGGTGGGTCCCAATATCTCCTTCTAGGGTATAACCCCAGTGACCTTTCTCCTACCTGGCCCCACCTCCCAATGGCTGCCCCACCTCCCAGGAGCACCACACAGTTGGCAGTCAAGCCTTTAACACATGGGCCTCCGGGGGACATTAGGATCCAAACCATAACGCTGGGTTTACCAAAGATCAGGCCACAGATGCACATGTACCGTCCACTTACCCCTTCATACCTGCCACCCCCATGCCACAGTGGCCGCTTTTCACCTTGTCTAGCTGTGAAAATCAAGGCAAGGCATGGCAGCTTGGATATGAGACAGAGGATAATCCAGATCTTGAGCCAACGCAAAAGGAACAGGGAGTCAGGCTGTGTCTTTGCTCCAGGCAGGCTGGGGGTAACTGAATCGCTCCACCCCAAGGGCCTCCCTCAGATGCAGATTTGTTAGAAGAGCTATCGGCACCTGCCGGCATCCAGACAACCTGCCCAGGAAGTGCCTGCTGCAAGGATGCCAGATTCCAAAAATGAAGCTGGACACTGGTTCCCAGCACCTCGGTGACGGTGACGGTGATTTTCTGGCATTCTCCTGAGCATTGAAGGTCTGGGCTTGCACAGGCTTACAGGAGCCTAAAAAATGACCACAACATGTTCCAGGTGCTCCAAAAGTACCGTAAATCATAGGATGAACTCCTGGATCCAGGCTGCTGAAAACCTGGAGTCCCTCCTTCCTCCGCCCCCCCCCCCGATAGTTCTGTTTCTTGCCCCAACATCTCTATACTGTCGCTTCTTACCCTTCCCTAGACAATACCTAAAGCCATTTTCTGTAAATGTCTCTTTCATACATGCAGTCTAGTGTCATGTGTGTTTGCCTGTAACTTGGCTCTGTTTCCTCTTCCCTTTGGAAGGCTGACAGAGGTACAGGAGGTGGCAGAGATGGCTGAGCCCGCACACCCCTTCAGTCATCACCATCTTCTCTGATTCAATCCACTGATCAAACCAGTGGGAATCAGTTTGTCCACATGCGTCTTTCTTCTGCTCTGGGGTCTGTCCTGAGACCCTGGGTGGCCATGATGAAGTTAGTAGTCATTCTCCTAAGTGCCAGCATCACATCTGCGGGTCAGCCATGGCCGTAGAACATGCCCTACGTCCCTTCACTGTCCCACAGTGTCTCACTGGGTGAAAACAGCACCTGTCCCCTCATCTGTGTTCCAGCTGGTGGACACTTTGGTTGTTTCCAAATTTGTTCCCTAGTTTCCAAATTTGGGGCCTTTCTTGGGTGTCTGCCAGAAGAGCTGGGGCCAGTCAGGCTTGGAAGTGGAGCCCTAGCACCAGGGGTGGGAGAGGCCCCACTCCCAAGGGATGGCCACCCTCCCCCAGGGGGTTTTGGCCTCTTTACCCCAGGGGAGCCTGGTTCCCATTTCTCCACATTCTTGCCACACACTGTTTGACTTTGCCTTCTCTGCTGGGCTGAACATCTAAATTCCTGTTTTTGTCAAGTTTCCCTAATTTTTCTAGGCATGGGAACAGGTCCCAATGTCTCCTCCTAAGGCATAACTCTTTTTCATTACAGTTTGTTCAGGGCTACGTATGCTGGGTGGTTATATTCTACAGGGAGATGTGTCCCTGAGATTCCCCTTGAAGAAAAGGCTCCCTGCCTGCTTAATTTCCAGGGACTGGTAGGATGCATCATCCTGATTACCCTCAATCCAGTGGCAGAGGACAAAGAGACAGCCCCAGGAGAGAGGGGGCCAGATGAATGGGGCAGCTGAGGTCAGAGTGCCGTAGTCATAGCCAGGGAGCACCTGGGACCATTCAGAAGTAGGTAGAGGCAGGACGGACCCTCCCCTAGAGTCTAGGCACTGCCTTACCATCCAGGGTCTCATATGGGGGTAGCCACAGGGGCTGCCCCAGGGACCCATGAATACCTCCTGACTGGTCCTAGTGGGTACACATGGTCACTCAGCCTGAGGCACTGAGAATCCGAAGTAGGAGACACAGAGGTGGTCACTGGTGGAGGTTGCAGCTGTCACAGAGAGATGAGGGTGTGTCAGGTGTGTGCACATGCCCAGCCTTTTGTGGGATAGGAAGTGGAAGTGGCCTTCCAAGAAAGGGTAGGAGGTGTGAGCAAGACCCCATGCTCAGGGAGTCCACAAAGGCCTGTGCTGCAAGATTCCTGAGGACCAGCGACCTGACTTTCAACCCAGGCCCAAGGTCACCTGTTGTGTGAGTGCCTTGAGCTGCAGGGACAGTGCCCAACTGGTGGCCAAGAAGGATGGAAGCCCATCCTCTCTCATAGCTCTGGAGGCTACCCATCTGAAATCGAGACGTCAGCAGGGCCAAGAGCCTCTGCAAAGGCAGTGAAGGATCCTTCCTTCCTTCCATCCTCCTGGCTCCCTGTCACCTTGGGTATTTCTTGGTCTGCGGAGGCATCGCTGCAACCCTCTGTCTACAGTGGCCACCTTCTTGCCACGCTTGTCTGTCTTTGTGTCTGAGTTACCTCTTCTCATAAGGACACCAGCCATATCTTTGTGAAGACTCCATTTCTAAGGGCACACAGGAAGATTCTTAGGGGCATTCCTGTCGTGTATGCATGTGGGGGACACGGTAACCCCCAACAGCTGAGCACTTGCCTTTGGCATTCTTGTGTGCTTTTCCTGCTAGCCTTTGGTGAACTTCTAGTCATCCTGCAAGACTCCACAGCGATCCTCCTCTGGAAGGCCTCTTACAAGAGGGAACCAGAAAGGCAGTTTGTGGGAACAGACAGATGTGCCTGTTCCACTGTAGGTTCATGGCACCAAATGTCACTTCTCTGAACCTCAGTTTCCCTGCTGTGGAGGGAGAGGTAGCTGTGTCTCGGGTACCCCTCAGGGTGCAGCCTGGAGGAACAGCAGAGTTCCAATACATGTTGGTGTGCTTGCTTGTGGCCACATGTTGGTGTGATCTTGCTTGTGGCCACTGTGTAACTCTCCACCCATCCAGATCTCAGAGCTGGGCCCACAAAGCAGCCTCAGAACCAGGTGAGTCTGGTCAGCACTGCTCAGGAGGCTGATGGGATGTGACAGCCACTCATCCGTGAGTCTGTCATTTCTATTGATGTTCAGGCTTCGGTGTCTCCCCCAGAAGTTCTGGAGACAAGGCAAACCCCCAGGAGAACACGGACAGGCAAAGCAGACTCAAGGAACCAAAACAGCAGATCTGATGGTCTGGGTGGAATTTCAGGGGATGGAGGCTATGGCTGTGTCAGGGCAGAAGGGGACAGATGGCTGAGGCAGAGCCATGGGGTGCAATTTGGCTAGAAAGTAGGGTGAAGAAGGGAGCAGGAGGAAAGTAGGGCTCTCACCACCTTGCTGTGGCCCGTGAGCCTGTGGGCTTTTGGGGGGTCCATCTTTGCCACTTGTTAAACAGAGAGGTTGGGCCTGCCCCCCTCCTGCTCCTCAGAGACCTGAAAGACATGGAAAGAGTCAAGCTCTGTGAAAGCCCTCATGGCCTTGGGAATTTCTGGCAAGCACAGTGTAGATAGACATCAGGGACAAGCTCATTGAGGAGTCCGGTTCCAGAAGGTTCTGAAGGCAGGCTCACCACATTCACACATCAGAAGCTAGTAGTGAAGGGAGAAGGGGTCAGGGGTGGCTCACGCCTCCACCTGCAGACTATCTGCTTCCTGGTTGCCATGTTTTTCCCTCCACCACCATGGTCTGTCAGCCTCATGAGGTGAGAGCCCCAAATCCTGCCCATACTGAACCCTCCTCCCGTGGTACTAGATGGCACCCAGCAACATCTGCAGAGTGGTTCATAAATGAGAAAACTGGTGCTGTCTTCCCCTTCCTTGGGGACCACGGTGGGCTGTTATGTGTCTCCCAGATTTATGAGCTGAAGCCCTGGCTCCCCAATTTCTCAGAGCAGGACTGTCTATGCAGCCAGTGATTATGTATTTTGAAAATGAGGCCTTTCAAATGGTCACAATTAGAGACCATACTCATAAGTGAGGTAAACCAGACATGCATGTGTAAACAGTGTATAGTATCATTAGTGTAGGAACCTGGAGGCGAGAATATTGATTGGGAGGTATGAAGGGAGACTGCTCAAGAGTAGAGAGTAATCGGGATGAAGGGAAGGAGAGGAGGAAGAGGAGGACAGCTGAGTAGGTATGTATGTATGTGCGGGATGGCTGACATGGTTGCCCTGTTGTCTCATGTCATATTGATGTGGGAAACAATCGGTGATTAGTTGTTTGATCAACCTTGTATGTCTATTTGTATTGTCCTGAGTATACACTTTGAAGCTACCAACGTGTAGTACAGCAACCATTGTCGATCCCCTGCCACCTGTAGTTCGGTTTTGTACTGTTCTTGTGCCACTGTGTGTATGTTTGTTAGTGTTTTTGTTCTTTTACTTTAAAAAAAAATGGGGCCTTTGATCCCAGGTGACTAGGGTCCTACACTTGATCTTAGCTAGAAGGCTGAGAAGCAATGACTGGGGTCCTATAAAAAGGATCAGGGCACAGATGCACATGGGGACAAGGCCGTGAGAATGCAATGAGGAAAAGCCCTCTGCAAGGCACAGGACAAGGCCTCAGGGTGAACCAACTCTGTGACACCTGGATCCTTGACTTCCAACCTCCAGGATGTGAGAGGATAAAGGCCAACTGTGGAAGCCAACAGGCCATGCTGCAGAGACTGTAGCAAAGGATCATGGGGTACCACTGATGGTGGACCTGCAGCCTCCCACTCCAGCCCTGGGAAGGAAACAGACTCTGCAGGCACCTTGCCAACCCAACACCCGGAAGTTGGAGGCTGATCAGGGCAAGATCTGAGCCCCTGGGCCCACACCCACTGCAGAGCCGCAAGGCCGTGCAGCAGACAGCATGCATGTGGCCCCTGGTTGTGACCTGGGGACTGTACCCTGGAAGGATGGGAACTCCAGCTGTCACCTGTTTGCTCAGCAGCCACCAAGGCCAGCACTTTACTACTACAGAGGAAACTGGGACTGAGCACGTGGCCTCCTCCCCAGCAGCCCCACTTGCTCAGGCAAGGCCACTTCAGGCCACTGAGGCTCCTCCTTGGTCAGAGCACCCACCGCTCATCTACTGCCACTTCCTCTGGGTGCGCCCCTTGCTTCCAGAAGCTCCTCAGCCTAGCTGAGCCACTCTGCTCAGTTGACTCCACCCATGTTCTAGGCTTGCTACCGGGCAGGTGGACCCTGTGGGTGAGGAAGGCCCTGCATCCCCAGGGTACCCAGGATAGTAGAGGGAGGGGAGAGTCCCCGGGACCCTTGGAGAGTGACACTGCTCTCAGCTGTTTTGTGCTCCCGCCCACTGTCCCCTGGAGCTGGAGGGCAGGAAGCACGTTCCCAGCACAATCTGCTGGCCAGTGGCCGAGCTGCCCCATGAGGGATGAGGTAATGTCCTGCAGAGGCCATGCGGAAAGGGCGGTGGCGGTCCTGGGCCTGCAGGGCCTCCCACGGCCCCAGCCTTTTCCCAGAGACCCTTGGGAGAGGAAGGTTCAGGGTGAGGCCAGGCTGGGGGCTGTGGCTAGGGGCTGTCAGGGCTCACAGGGGCCTCATGCAGGCAAGGAGAATCAGCTGGAACTCCAAGGGGAGGCACGGGGGGTGCAGGCCACACCCAGAAGCCACATGTCATGTGGATAGGGGTCACTCGCAGACTCACTTCAGAAAAGCACCGACTGAGCAGGAGTAGGAAGTGTTTCTGTCCGGAGACGGGGGAAGCGCTCTGCCCTCAGCTGTCTGAACAGGATGGCACCCTCAGCCTGGAAAGCATCGGGGTACCTGGGCATCGGGCTTCTGCAGCCATCCCTCTGCTGGGCACTCAGCTCTTCTCAGGAGGAAAATCTGGCACCCTTCTCTTCCTGGAGCCTGCTAAAACTTGGGGGCATCCGGGCATCTCCTCCTGCTGAGTGTGAGGAAGGGAGTGAAGGCCCTCAGAGCCTGGCAAGGCTCTGTTGTGAGGACAGCCTTTGGAGGTCCACAGATCCAGGTTCAAATTCTGACTCTTCCCTTTTTGCTTTGAGGAGGCCCTGGTCTGCTCTGGGCTTCTGCAGGGGGACAGTGCTACCCTGTCTCTTAGGCTGCAGAGTGGATGGTGTTACATACATGCAGCACCCTCAGCAGGTCATCCTCCAAAGGTCCGGGAGGATTAGGTGGCCCCAACCTCCATACCTGGGCCACAGGGTAGGCAGCAGCCACAGAGAATAATGGCAGCCAGGGAGCAGGAATCTGGAGTCACAAGAGTGGGCACATGCAAAGGACAGAGCCCCAGCTTCAATAATGAGTTGCTTCAATCAGATAGAAGGCTGCACCCGCCCGGGCTCTGCCCAGCCACTGGGCTTCACAGAAGTAAATGAGGGAACCTGGGAGGAAGAGAAGCAGCTAGGGTGCTGAGATGCCAAGGACCTTGGGGAAAGGGGTGGCCTGGATGCCACCCTAAGCACGAGGACCTTCTCTTGAATGACCCCACTAGCTGGGGACCCCCTTCATGGGCATGGGCAGCCTTGATTTCGATACCTGTCCTGCTATCTGGGCTGAGGCTACCTTCTCCGCCTGCAGGTAAGGAAGGCAGTCCTGCCTGCCTGACCCCTGTGCAGCTTCCCGTGCACTGTCAGAAGTATAAGGTCTGCAAAGGAGACTGCCCCCACCTTGGCTGGATCCCTCCTTGGCCTGCTTCCCCTTCACCCCAGGGGGCTGAGCCTTCAGCAGCTCACGTACAGGGGGCAGCACCCCCTAGTGAGTCTGGTCCTTGGGTTGCATTGATTGAGCACCTCCTGTGTGCAGAGGCCTGGGGCAGGCAACTCCAGCAGTCAAGATGGCCACATCCTCCTGCGCCCTCAGCACAGGAGAGGCCCACGCCCTAGGGGAGCACCCATATCACTATGCCAAGGCCAAGGCTACCCTGGGATTGATGTTCACCCCTCATCACTTCCAAGCTGCACTTGCAGAGGCTGGTCACCGTGGACACTGCCATGGTGAAGAGATCCCTCCCCAGTAGAGGAGGTGGGAACACCCCAACATCATTACCCCTCCCTTTCTGTCTTCACTGAACAGCCCGGTAGACACAGTGGGCAGAGTGTAGCCTCTTTCTCCTCCTCTGTAAAACTCAACAAAGTCCCTCATCAGCAGCATTGCAGGGAGGTGAAATAGGACCAACTGCTCAGGAAGATGGGGAGCACATCCTGTGCACAGAGGACCCCCAGGAGATGTGAACTGGGATGAGAATGATGTGTCTGGCAAAGCAGGGGGTGTTGGGGATGCGAGGGGTACTGAAGGTGCTGGGGTTTTGGCGGGTGCTGGGGGTTCTGGGGGTGCTCATGGTGCTCACGGTGCTGGTGGTGATCTGTAGGCAGTAAAGATATAGATGGAAAAGAATCTTGGACTAGTACACAGTCCATACTCAATAAATAAATTCTCTTTTTATTTCATATGAAACATCTCCTTCTTTCCTGTTAAAATATGATGCTAAGAAATTATAAACTCTTGCCAGTTGTGGTGGTGCACCCCTGTAATCCCAGCACTCGGGAGGCTGAGGCAGGAGGATCGTTTGAGTTCAGGACCAGTCTGGGCTACAGAGTGAGCTCAATGCCAGCCTGACCTGCATAGTGAGACCCTGTCTGAAAAAGACAAAAAAAAAAAAAAACCTCTCCAGATAGAGCAATCTCTGGGTGCCCCTGCCCCCACAAAGCATGGCCAAGGTGGAAAGCTGGGGCCAGAGATCTGATTTCTGCCGGAGTCTTTTGCTGCAGAGCCTTCGCTGGGCCTCAGCACCCTCCCTGTAGTCAGAATAGCCCTCAGGACTCACATGTCATAGGCGGTCTGGGGTCAGCAAGATTACACTACAGGAGGAGCCTGGAGCACATCTGACCCTCACCGCAGGGAGCTGCGGGTCCTGCTCCAGGTTCGAGGCTGACGGGGAGTCTGGACAGAGGCAACCTGCCGACTTCCCCATGTCAGGGAGGCTGGCAGGCTGCCCGATCACCTAAAACCATCACTTGCAGGGTGAGGACCCCGACGCTGGGAGAGTGGCGGGGGAGGGTCACACGTGGCCATGGTGGGGGCAGGTCTCCTTGCTCTGGCGTCTCCCGCCTCTGCCAGCCTCGCAGCGCAGGGCCCTGGGCCACTGAGCACAGATGCCATCTGTCTCCTTGGCATCCCAGTGGCCGAGGGTATCTGGGCAGCTCCCAGCACACAGGCGGCAGCCTGTTCTCTGCAGTGGTGACCCATTTGGGGGCTCTCTGTCCCGACCCAGCCTGTCTGGACTCAGAGATGCAGGGGTGCTTTCACCACTGAGCTGTTTGTTTGTCTTTGCAGAGCCCACAGAGGAGCCCTGGGGGCTCTGCCTGGAACTCTGTGTGGGGACTGACTTCAGCCAGGGGACTAGACTGCACTCAGGCTGGGGGACAAGGCCATGGGCTCTGGCCTCTGCCTCACCCAGGGAGCTTCCCAGAGTGGCCACTCCCTGGGAATGAGGCCGCTGGATACACTTCTGGGGCACCTTCCCAGCTTGGGACCACTTTGCCTTTCAAAATGCCCTTTGGAGGGTCAGGAGAAGCAGGCCACCCCTTCCAGGAGGAATCTGGACTCTGGGAACGGCGGCACTGGCCCTGGCAGCTAGTCAGGCCAAGAGTGTAAGGGCCAGTCAGGGTGTCTGGAGGTTCTGGCCACTGGCATGCCCTGGTCTGATGGCATCAAGCTTCAGACCCCATAGAGAACCACCCAGCAAGGTGTGGCTGGTGCCAGGCCACAGACGCTCCACTGCCATCTTGGAATCTTGGAGCTCATAAACAGCCGGGCTGAGGAGCTCCAGCAACCACAAGCACAAGCCATTGCCCTACAGGGTGGAGGGGCTTTGGATTCTTGGCTTGGGTTTGCTTCAAATTATCCCCGTCCCAAACCACCACCAGATACCCATACACTAGGAGATAGACAAGAGCCCCCAAAGCCCCATGGGTGGTCTCAGAGTCAGTCGGGAATATCATGAGCATTTCATTCATTCCGAGTGCCTGAGACTCATTCCAGGTCAGCCCAGAAGTGGGGGCCAGGGTGGAGTACAGAGGGGACTCAACTGTGTGTGACAGAGGGGAAGGCACACTGCTAATATGGGGCAACAACACCCACAGGGCCCAGCCTTGGAGGCAGAGGTCCACTTGCCAGAGATGAAGAGGAGATGTAGTTATGGCTGACCAACAAGGGCTCGGCCACCAGCAGAACGGTCTCCTTTGCTTCCAAGCCCCTCTAGAGGGACCATCTGCCTCATGGCCCAGGACTCCAGTCAGAGCTGCTGGGCTGGGACAGGAGTTGGGGAGCAGCCATCAGCAGCCTTTGCCTTAGCACGCCAGGAACGAAGCACATGGAAGGCCGGAGGAGGCCAGTGGGGTCTGGGTTCACACCACTGTTCGCATAGTACAGGCAAACAGCAGAGGATCCCTGTATTCTGTGGCCCTAGGTCCTCAAGTCCTGGTCTTGCAGGGGTTAGGAATTCCCAGCAGTGGCTCATTTAGGGCCAGTCAGAGGGGTTTGCTTCCGAGATATTCCCCTGCGGACACTTCAGGACCAGTGAGTTGGTGCTCTGCTCTGTTTTCTCCGGAGCAGCCTCCTGGGGTGGGGTAGCGTGGGGTGGGGGTTCTGCAGAGAGAGAGAGAGAGAGAGAGAGAGAGAGAGAGAGCTTGGGGGTATTAATCCTCAAATAAGAAGCTATGGGTTACTGAGCAGTTACCTAGGAGAGGGGTTTCCCACACTGCATCCTGACTATTCTGTGCAAACAGCACCTACCTGACTGGGATGGGCCAGGTGACATCTCTCTGGAGATTCCAGCTGGCAGAGGGAAACTAAGGCACTGGCCAGCACCGATTCTCCCAAAGCTGTAGAGCCGTTACTGCTGCGAGGTCAGAGCTCAGAGCTGCAGCTGTCCCCTTCCCACGTCCCCTCGCCCAAGGGCCCCATGTAGAGGCCACGGTAGTGGGTTCAAGCAGGGACAATTTCAGAGCCCCTCACTGGGCCCTGATGGCTTGCACTTTCCTCTGTGCTGGCAATGGCATGCAGGACCCTGACGTCGGTACTAAAACAGGCCTCTGTTTTCACCAGGAAGGGTCTGACTGCTCTCTCTCTTCCTGTCCTTGATTTGTGTGCTTCCTGGCATGTATTGGAGTGGTTGTGCTATAGAAGGGACGGGTGCTGTCAGGGGAGAAACAGCCTGGCGCCCTGGCAGGAGGAGGTAGCCAGCAACACTGCCAGGTCAGGGCCTGGACCCTTTTGCAGTGAAAAGGGGGTGCCATGCTTCCAAACGAGGGGAATGTCAGGACCACAGTGGCCAGATATGTGCTACGCTGGGCCTTCAACTTGACTGTTGCACATGCCCAGCCCGACCAAGAGCTGGGAAGCTGGTGGCCCGGACAGTGTGCATGTCCACTCTGCCCACCATGCCCACGAAGAGGAGCATGGGTGCAGACTCCAGAGTCAGTCTCTACTTAGTTTGCCAGGCGCAATCCAAGAAGAGGGCCTGGCTCCAGTGTGCCCAGGTGTTGGCTTGGCGTCTCTGCACAATGAGGATGGCGTCTCTGCACAATGAGGATAGCTCCTCTTAAAGAGTAATCTGTGTGCTGCAGATACAGGGGACATGGCGGACTAAGGACAACCTGGCTATCGGGAGGGCCCTGGACATGTGGCTGGGGATCATCTGGGTCACATGAGTTAGTAGAAAGTGTCTTGGAAATGAACATGGCTTGATGCCTGAGAATGGAAGTCTCCTTTGTTCATTTACAATGCGCGGAGCGCCAGTTGTGTGGGGAGGTTCCATGGACCCCCAGCTCATCAGACAGAGGCCACCTCATGGGCCCTCCACTGGCCCTCCGGTGGCTGGGTTTCATGGCACTGGGCTTTGACCAAGCAGCTGGCCCCGTTGCCCACCGGCTACACACACAGCCTCCGTGTCTGCACCCTATAGAGTACTGTTTTTTCCCGCCCCCTCATTCTCCTCTGCTCTCCAAACCATGCTCCTTTCTTCCCGGCTCTGACCCTTGTTCCACCTCGTGTTTGCTGTGTCCCAGTGGCCTCTCTCCAGCCTCCCCCACCCCATCTATCACCCTCAACAAGACAGGATGGACCCCTCTCTGAACTCCTGTCTTTCGCCCTTCCTTCTAGGCTCATGTTCCTCCCCGAGGCCTCCACCAGTCCCTGGCACATCCGGGAAAAGCACAGCTCTTTCCCCAGCATCAGACACTCCACTGTTCATTGCGCCCTTCTCCCTTGCTCAGGTCACAGGAACTCGCGTGGATCCCAAATACACCAGATTCTCTCATGCCCCCAGGGTCCTTGCATGTTCTCTTCTTTCAGCTTACAGGGACCTTCCCTTCTCCATCTCAAAAACTATCCATCCTGTGGCAGACTAGGCAGATATAAGGATTAGGGACAAGTGCAGTGGCAGCTGTAGATCCAGCACTCAGCACTGTGCCTGGCACATAAGAGGCACTCGGTGATATTTGTGAAGTGATGAAGGAAGGAGTGAATGAATGGATATAACATTTACTTTGCACTTATGCACTGTGCTCTTGGAGTGGTGACTCTCACTCTGCTGCAGCCTCCAGGCCCTCATCAGTGACACATAGCTAGACTGAGGTCTCCCCTCCAGGACTGTGGCCTATGCGAATATACCTGGGAATGGAGCCCCACTGCATGGGACATAGCAGGAGCTAAATGCACGGAAAAGTGACTGAGTGAGGTGATTTCCTCTTCCTGGAACATGCTTTGCCTCACTTTTATATTTTCTTGGCAAAGTCTATCTTGCTGGACACTGATAAACAGATTCCAAAACCCATGGGAAATCACAAAAGGCCAAGAGCAGCCAAGCTGTCTTGATGAAGAACAAAACAGGTGGTCAATCCAGACACCCAGGCAAGGGCAATTCACACCTGACAGCATTGACCCAGGACCCAAGTGGACCAAGGACACAGAAAGCCACCCACACAGAGCCACATGTAATAACAGAGGCGCCAGGGCAAGCCTTCTTCAGGGAGTGGGTCTGAGTCTACAGGGTATCTCCAAGAGAAGAGCGTACCTTGAACTCACCCAATAGTACTTAGGAAATTCAGTTGTGGATAGACCACAGATCCACATAAGGCTGGAGAAGAAGCAGAGGGGAGATCTTCATGATGTTACAGTGGGCAGTGGTCAACAGGCCATGAGAAGTGCCAACCCCCAAAAAGAAACTTTTATAATGACACTGCTGTGGACATGCAGAATGCAACTCACAGAGGGGGAGGAGTGACGCATGATACCGGTGCCTGACATGCACTCCGGAATATGTCGGGTGTAGAAAGGACTCCTCTACGCCAGGAGTCTTTAAGGGACTCTTTCCATCAGGCACGCTAATGGAGAAATGGACAACAGGCACAGTCACTTTAAACAAGATCTCCAGATGGCCACCAAGCATGTGAAAAAGCACTTGATTTTATTGGCCACCAGGGAAATCCGAATTAAAGCCACAGTGAAACACCATATGTGCTCACTAGAACACCTTAAACAAAAGAAGGCAGATAACAGCCAGGAGGGTAATGTCCTTGTCACATCTGCACAGTGCTGGAGGATTGTGCTTTGGTACAAAACTTGGAACACAGTTTTGCTGAGCAGAGGATCTCCCTAGACTCAGCAACCCTGCTCCGCCACACATACACTGTGCTGAAGCTTATGTGCATTTACCATGGACACTCACCCGAACCAGAAACACCCCAAGGGTCCACTCACAATGGAGTGGGTAGTAGAGTGGGAAGGAAAAAATCTACACTATGTTACACAATATGACTGAGCGTCTCCTCCATGGGCTTCAGTGGAAGAAGCCAGACACACAGGAAGGCCATCGTAAGTCAAAATCAACAAAGTCTACCCATGGGACAGAAGGACATTAACCGCTAAGAAACGGTTCTCAGAAGGGCTGGGGGTGTCAGGGCTTTGGCGGTATTCTGTTTCTTGGTACAGGAGCTAGTCTTGAGCATGTGGCTGGCTGGCCAGAAGTCACATAGCTGTGCACCTGTGCACCGGGTCTGATCACTTTCTGATGCATGAGTTAGATTTCTCCCTGGTTCCCCATTTTGGCTCATGTTCTGCTGGGAAGCCCTCCCTAAAGCTCAGGTCTAAGGCCCAATAACACTGTACTCTCTATTGTGAATTCCACATAGCCTGCTGCTTCTCCCTGACTGTTTTCATTGATTTTGCCAGACTGTATCCATAGCCAACTGATAGATGTAATTTATGGACAACTGTACTTCAACTGATTGACATTTTCATTTGTGATCAAGAGTAACAACTAAATATAAACTAACAGAGACATAACATTAGACCTTGACTCATTTGTCAACAATGGGAGATAATTCTTTGCTGAATTGGGTAACAACTGTTAAATACTGGGAAGAATTGTTCGCAATCTTCTCTGCTGTTCACGGTATAACAACTTCAGAATGACATACTTTTGAGTTAATCTGCATTATTAACATTTTTCCCAGCACTTTCCTGAGTCTAGACAGTCAACAAAGCAATCAATCAATGTTTGCCAATTTATGTGGTGCAAATACTCCCTTGACGGCCAATCACAAGCCACGAAAGCCACCAAAGAGCTGGGAAGTCACAGAACAATTTCACACCACCGGATGTGTCTCCACCATGTAGACACGTGAGACCCAGTGACCTCAGAGCACGGATAATAGTGGAACACAGCAAGTAACTAGAAAGTGGTGGGTTTTGAGTGCCTGCTCCATTTAGTTGAATCTAACTCATGTAACTATAAGTTTATATGATTTACTTCTTAATACTGGCCATGGCTAACAGCCACTTGCAAACTTCCCGAATACCTAGTAACTAACTCCGGGGAGCTGGTGTGAGCCCACCCCACGCCTGCTGCCATAGGTGTCTGTGAATTCAACGGAATGCAATGAGTCAATGCTGTTCCACCTCCTGAGCACAGTCTTCTGGGGCAGAAAGTGGCAGGAGCCGTGTCCACTGCCCTCTCACCAGCTAATGAGCTCGGGGGCAGCAGATGTGGCAGAGCACTTTCCTAATGGGGAAACTGAGGCCAGAGGGAGAAGTGTTTGTCCAAAGCCACACAGAAAGTAATGGCCAAGCTGGCTGGGCCTTTCTTTCTCCTGGTTCCAAAGCCTATAACATTTGTCCTCCACTGCCACCCCCATTTGCAGGAAACTGGGATGGGCCAGGTGACATGGCCATCCACACGGAGCTGTCCTGCAGGGTCTGGGGTGGCTGGGAAGTGACTGATATCATTGCCTGTTCCACACCCATAGGATGATGACAGCCGGTGACTGGGATGGTGAGGCTGGTGTGCAGGGGAAGGGACCACAGAACAGGTGGTGAGAGGCTGGCAGTATAAGAGACAGGCCAAGGGTGGTAGAAGGTGGTATTTACAGGAGGCTGGCAAAAAACCTAGAACTCCAGCTGGGGACAGAGAGAAGGCGGTGCCCCCTTCTTAGGGATGCCAAGGTGCCTTCTGGCTCACCAGGCCCAAGGATCTTGGGAATCTCCAAGGGAGCGGTAGGTGGGTTTGCTGTGTCCTCGGGGAAGGTGGAGAGCCAGGTGTCCGCAGCCCTGGGCTGCAGCTGTGCGTGGGCAGAGAAACAGCAGGTTTACTTCAAACACCAGGTCCTGCCCAGAGACTGGTCTGGGCACGATTCAGGGATTTTCACCTCCGTTCCTGCCCCTCACCTCCTTCTATGTGGGGGTGGCAGGAGTGGGGAGCAAGCTTCAAAGGATGACAGGAGGGGAAGGGGAAGCACGTGATGGAGATAAATAGGGATTGTGTGCTGCATGCAGGAGACTGCTTGGGATTCCTTAGGCTGGGGGAGACCTGCTGGGGGCTGGGGAAGGCTGGGCATACTGGAAGTAGAGGCCAAGATGCCATCAGGATCCACTGCAGAGCAGCAAGGGATGCTGGGAATATCTCATGTCATCTGGTACCTGAGGCACAGAGAGGGTGCACAGCTGTTCATGTCTCCCCGCACACCTTGGACATACTTGGTGGCTAACAACACCCAGGGACCAAAAGAGGCTAGGACAAGGCTGGAGGGAGGCCCCAGGGGCCGCAGAGAGCTGCCTGGTGGGCTGTCTCCTAGGAACAGGCTGCTCCCCCCACACCCTCTCAAGGGCCCCTTGCTCTGGGCACTGCCCACCATGACACTAGCCGCAAGCACTTTTCCCTGCTGTTTTGCATGAATAAGCGCCAGGCCTCCTGCCAATTGTCCCCTCTTAAAAGGCAGCCCCAGCGAAAGGCCTTTTCAAGTAGGACTGCACAGTGCCACCCAGGCTTACGGGGCATTGTTGGGGGGCCAAGGTCCCAGCTCAGCAGCTGAGGTCAGGGGCCACACAGAGCATTTCAACGGAGGCTTCATGCACCCGCAGGGCCGCCACAGCCTTCCTTATTAATCTGCAGAACTGGAGCCACCATCTTTCGAAGGGACACTGAGTGAAATCAACATCTTTTGAGGAGTGGCCTTTCACAGCGCAGACCTCGTTCTTAGTTACACTCAGCACCTCCACACTGAGCTACATCCCCAGCCCTTTTAAAAGTTTTGTTTTGTTTTGTTTTGTTTTGCTTTGCTTTGCTTTGCTTTGTGAGACAGGGTCTTGCTAAGCTGCTAAGATGCCCAGACTAGATCCAAAGTTGCAATCCTCCTGCCTCAGCCTTCCGGCATTGGGATTACACCATATACCACAGTGATAGGCTTTGCACTGCTATTAAAACACTTCAGAACTACAGGTGCCCAGAAGACCCAGAGCTCGGTAGAACAGGCCATTGGCTGGGAGGGGAAGCTGGAAGATACCTGACTAGGGTGACAGCATGAATTTTCTAGGGATTTGGGAGAGCAGATTTCAGTGAGTGTGTGCTTACATACACACAATCCCCATCACTACACGCTCACACACCAGGTCCCAGTGGAGCCTGGGAAGCCACTGGCCTGGACCAACAGGTGAGAAACCCTGGAACAGATGAACAGGAGCCCAAGGTCCGGGCAGAGAAACTGAGGCAGGCCTTGGCCTCCCAGGCCATTGGAGAGAAGTCCTAGACTGGGGCGGGTCTCTCTATCACATCATGTTTAGTCCTATGTCCTAGAACAGGGCCCCCCTCCACAATCCCTTGAGTACTGGGGGACCTGGGGCTCCTCCAGGCAAAGGGCTTTTGGGGGAAGCAGGTCCCAAGCCTCCACCTGCACATCTGAGCCCCTGGATTTACGGAAACACTCAAAGGAGGAGCGGCTCCGAGGTTTCGCTCCCAGCAGCCCTGGAGCCAGGCAGGTCCCCAGAGTCCCCCCTCCTCTTCTCGCCTCTTTTGTTCCCTCCTCAGCTGACCACAGTAACTTTCTGTTTTTGTATTCAAAAGATTTAGCGATCTTGTTGGGTTATTCTAATCCTAGAAAACCTACCATTGTCCTTGACAGAGGACAATGGCAGAGTCCCACAACCTCTAATCACAGCATGACCTGTCATTTGGGAATGGGATGTTCATAGAGCACACACTCCCCAGTCACTGGGACCTGGCTGCTTCAGCAGCCCCGCAAGGCCGCCTTTCAGAACGCAGGCCACGTCCTGGTGGTTCCCACCGTCATCCCCAGCGCTGGGCCTGGCTCGAAAGGACACATTAGTGATGGAGTCAGTGATGATATTACAAAGGGTAGCAGGAGCGGAGGCAGCTTGCTGGACAGGTGCTGACGCCCTGAGGGGTCCCTAGGGTTGATGATCCCACAGTTTCTGGAGCCTGAGGCAGGTCAGGGGACCACTCAGTGTCTGCGGTGCTGGCAGTGGGTGTGGGGTAACCCTGGGGCCTGCAGAGCCCCCTAAGGAGCAGGACTGAGCACGAGGAGTTGGAGGGATGTGACTGTGCCTCTGCAGGGGGTGGAGCATGAAGGACAAGAAGGAGATAGTGGGGGTGGGGAGGTTCAGGGCCCCCAGCACAGACAGCAATGCCCAGCGGCCACCCCGCCCACTCTTCACATGCCCATAGAGGGCATGGCACGGGCAGCACCAAGCCAGGTTTACACCGTGCTGAGATGCTTAAATTATGGGGTGCAAACATTTCTCCCTTGCCCTCCTCTGCCTGGCATTCCTGAGGCCAGGCCTGGGTTTGGTTACCAGGCAGCCAGGGTCCGAGGCCTCCACCTGCATGCTGGCAGAAGGCGGCAGTGCTAGCAGCTCTTTAACTGCAATTAAGCAAGTTTCAACTAGCGACTAGTAAGCAGCGAGAAATGTGGAAAATCCCCCCCATAGGCTGCTTTGGGGTGATGCAGATGCATGTGGGTGTCTGAAAGGGTGTGTATGTGTGTGTAGGCATGTTTGTGTGCCTGTGATCTGCCTGTGGAGCTGGGCAAGTTAGCCAGCAGTGTCTGTGGGAGGTCACGAACATGTGGGCACACATGTGTTTGTTGTGAGCCTGTTGGCAGAGTGAGCACCTCTACACTGGCTGGGTGTGGGCCTGAGCCTACACACCCAGCACCTGCCATCCTGGTATCTCTGCATGTATCTGGGAGCATGTGTGTGTCTCTACGTAGGACACAGAGACCTGTGAACTGACCATGCCCTTGTGGTGTGCATGTCTGGGTGAGTCTGCATACTGTGTCCAAACATGGTCCCACGACCTGAGTCTGAGTGTGAGGAATTGCCCTGCTCTAGCCAGAGTCCTAGAACCTGCTATGAGCCTGGGGATGTGGATGGATGTGAGGGCAGATAGCTGGTGTCCAGGAAAGCACGGTCCAGCCTGGGACAACCAATGTCCTCATCCAAGTCCAAAGGTAGGAGAAGCCAAGTCCCAGCTCTGTGGTCAGTAGGTACCCTCCCACCCAGGTCCTGGATTCTGCTCAGGTTCATGACTGACATCACCAGGCTCTGCAGGCTCTCTAAGGAGGAGGTGTTGCCTGTGGGGTCCAGTATCCTGCCTAAACATGTGGGCACCTGGGGCAGGTTGATCTATGGAATTAACCATCATAGACTGCTATGGATTGGATGTAGTTCGTCCCCCAAGGATTTGTGTGCTGGAGGCTTCATCCACAGTGTGGTGATGTGGGGGATGGGTAGGACCTTTAAGAGGTGGAGCCCAGTGAAAAGTCCTTAGGCCACTGAGGAAGCTACCCTCAGAAGGAATTAAGGTAGCTCTCCTGGGACCCCTGAGTTCTGTTGAAGGCAAATTGTTGTAACAGTGGTGTTGACCCCTGAATTGCTTTCTGGCTTCCTCTTTCATGGTGTGATCTTTTCCTTCGACACATGCACCCACTGTTGTGACACCCTGAGAATCCCAGCCAATGCTGGTGTCATGCCGTTGAACTAAATACTCCTCTGCTCCTTATAAAGTGAGCCTGGTAAAGTTAGGTATTTTTTATAGTATTGCACGATGGACTAATGCACAGATAGGTAGGTGGGTGAATGGATGAGGGTGGACAGATGGGTGAGTGAGTGGGTTGGGAGGTGTTGCAGTGGGTGAGTATGTGGTTAAGTAAGTGGGGTAGAGATGAGAGGATGGATAGGTGGATGGGTGGGTGGATGGGTGGATGGGTGGGAATAGATGACTGATGGTGGGATGAAGGGGTGAGTCAGCGGCAGTTCAGGAGACCTGTACCCACTAGGCTCCCTGAGGAAGTGGAGGGATGGCAGGAAGAAGGGACAGATTTGTCTAGGGCAGTGATGGCAAAAGTTAGAGACCGAGTGCCCAAACTGCAGCTGAAAACCCACTTATTTATTGCAAAATGCCAACACTGCACTTAAACCTGAACACTGGGGTTTTAATTTAGAAAAAAAAAACTGCTACCCAATGCTCAGCTGCTGGGGCAACTTGGCTTGCGCCAACAGAGAGGGCTCTCCATGCCTGCTGCAGCACACATGCCGTAGGTTTGCCAGCGCTGATCTAGAGAATGTAAAAGGACCCTATTTTCATTCAGTCCCAACTTAAGAACATTCTAGGTCCCTATGACGTGATCAGTAGCTCACTGCATACAGCAAGAAGAGGACCAGAAATACAGCAGGCTTCCCCAAGGTGGCCACCTCTTCTTCCTCCACCTGAGGTCCCCACTATTGAGCCCAGGAACCTTGTCGAGCTGCTTCCCACTCCTCCTAGGGGCTGAAAGTCCCTTCACCTCCAGGCCTCTGCATATGTAGTAGCCCCTACCAGGAGACTCGCTCCCCCGCCTGACTGTCCCTTATCCCAACTGCACCTTGGGACTGTGGCTGAAATAGCTCACCTGAGGATCCAGCCTGGCTCTGGACCCAAGGCTGGGCCAGGTGTCCTCTCCAGGGGCTGCCTCTGTGTCTCCTTCCTGCAAGACAGGATAGCACAATTCCCCAGAGACTTAGGCACCATTTACTTTTGCTTGAGGCTGGTTCCATTGTGAGCTAGCAGAGTCCCTGTGCCTTGGTTTCCTTCCTTGTAAACTGAGGACAAAAACAGCCAGTCCCTTGGGGCTGACCTCAGAGATCCCCCAAGGTTACATAAGAATGAGCTCAACATAGTCCTCAGGAGAAGTTGTGGGAAACTCATGGTTTGAGTGAGGTCCTCCCCAAGCTGAATTTCAGTACGATGTGAGGTGCTCCCTCCTCCTGCCCTGCTACAGTGCTTGGAATGTGTGGGATGTGGCCCCTGCAGGAGTGACAGAGACAGCAGTGAGGTGACCCACGCTACCTCCATCCTGAGCTTGCACCCTGTTTTCCTGGATGCTACAATAAAGAAGCTGTGTGTGTTCCCAGCTGGCAGAGGGGCTTAGAGCAAGTGCTGGGAGTGCGTGTTGGTCAGAGTGAGCTCTGTGTGGGGTGTCACACGTCTCCTCTGAACTTCTACCTCGAGGAGGGCATTCAGCAGTGAGCAGGCAAGTCAGCTACACCAAATTAAAGAGATTCCAAGAACACTGAGGACAAGAGAGAGATCGTTATCACATTGAAAACTCAGAGACAAGTACCCAGCAATTCAGACCCCATGGGGGAGAAGCCGCACTAGAATGACAGGGACGAGGAGTGAGTAAATCCCACAGCGCACGCAGCCACAGCTAAGCTACTCCCACAGGAACTGTGGCGTGTCCACCGACTCCAGCCCACCGGGAGCATGTCAAGGGGGATGACAATAATCCTTGCTTGTTGGTCTTTTGCAGTTGACAAAGCTATGTGACCCTCCTTCAACCTGAGAGGTCCCAGGAAGGAGTCTAGCACCACATCTGGCAAGGAGGAGCTCTCGCCTGTGGGCTCCTGGTATCCTGCAGAAGCTGGGAGCTGAGTTCAGCGTTCTCACAGAGTGGATACCCGTAAGCTGTGTTTGTCAACTTTCTTTTGTGGTGACAAAATACTTGAGAGAATCAACTTAAAGGAAGAAAGGTCTGTCTATGCTAAGGACATCATATAAGTGCATATGATTTCTTTCACTAAGTACAATGTGTTCAAAGTCCATACATGGGTCAGAGCATGTGTCAGAGTTTGATTCCTTTTTATGGACAAATAATATGCCATTGTATGGCCACATTTTATATTTCCATCAGCAATGCAGAGTTCCAAGTTCTCCACATCTCCACCAGTATTTGCTTTTTTTGTTTTTGCTCTTTTGTTTGTTTGTTTTAAGTAGTAGCCATCCAAAGTAGGTATGAGATAGTATCTCATTGTGATTTTGATTTGCATTTTTCTAATAACTAATGGTGATGTATATCTTTGAGTGTATTTTGGCCATTTGTATATCTTTAAAGAAATACCTATTCATATCCTTTGTCCATTTTGAGTTGTAGTTTTTGTTTTTGTTACTAAATTACAAGCATTCTTAATATATTCAGATTTTGATTGCTTTTCTCCTCCTCCTCCTTGTGCTTCCCCTTCTTTTTCTCCTTTTCCTTCTTCTTCTTCTTTTGGCACTGGAACTCAAACTCAGGACTTTGTGCCTGCCAGGCAGGTGCTGTGCCACTGAGCTATCTCCCTGGTCCAGATTTTAATTTCTTGTCAGATATTTGAGTTGCAAATATTTTCTCCTATACTTAGGTTGTCTTTTCAATTTCTTAATTATGTGCTTTGACTCAAAAAAAAAAAAAAACCTTAGGTTTTCTGAAGCCCAATTTGTTTCTTTTCTTTTGTTGCTTGTGTTTTTGATGTTATAGGTATGGAATTATTGTGAAATCTGTCTATTATCATGAAGATTTCCCTAGGTCTTTGATCCACTTTGAGTTAACTTTTGTATAAGGTGTGAGGTAATGATCTATCTTCATTCTTTCACATGTGGATATCAAGTTTTTCTAGTACCATTTGTTGAAAAGACTGTCTTTTCACCATGAAGGGGTCTCGGAACCCTTGCAAAAATCAATTGACCATATAGTGATGTTTTATTTCTAAGCTCTGTATTTTATTCCATTGGTCTGTATGTCTGTTCTTTACCTCAGTGACATTCTGTTTTGACACTGGCAAGTGTGAATTCTTCAGCTCTGTTGTTTTTCAATATTCTTTTGATTCTTTGGGGCTCTTGAAACTTATATGAATTTAAGGATTGACTTTTTCATTTCTGTGAAAAGGACTCCTGGAATTTTAATAGAAATTGTGTGGTATTTGAGGATCATTGTGATTAATATTAACATCCTAACAATATTAAATCTTTCTATCCATGAGAATGGGATGTCTTTCCATTTACTTAGTTCTTTCTTTTTTCTTCCCCCGCAGCATTTTGTAGTATTAGTGTTTCGTAGGATTATACTCTTGGCTAGACTTATTCCTATATATTTAATTATTTTAGATGTTATTTTAAATAAATTGCTTTGTTATTTTTCTTTTCAGATTATTTGTTACTTGTGTGTAGGAACACTTTTTTTTTTTCTTTTCCATGGGGCATGAAGTGTCCTAAGCAGATGCTGTACTATTGAGCTATACCCACAAACAATGATGTCTGTGTGCTAATGTTGCATCATACAGCTTTGCTGGGTTCATTCATTAGCTCTAGAATCTTTCTTACGAATTCTTCACAGTTTTCTATATACAGAATCACGCCAGTTGTGAGGAAAAGTAGTTTTTACCTCTTTCTTTCCAATTTGGATACTTTTCATTTTGAAAAATTTTTATTATTTTTTGCTGTGTAGCTCTGGTGAGGACTTCTAGTACAATGTTGAATAGAACTGGTGAGAGTGGATATCCTTGTCTTTTTTCTAATCTTCGTGGGAAAAGCTTTCAGTCTTATACCATGAAATATAATACTACTTGTGGATTTTCTATAAATATCCTTTGTCATGTTGAGGAATTTCCTCTCTATTCTTACTGAAAGGAAGAATGTGGGACCTCTACCATTCATTCTACTGCTGTGATGTATTACACTGATTGGTTTTCATGTGTTGCAGCACCTGCCATGAATCCCACTTAGCCACGGCAAATAATACTTTTAATATGCTGTTGGATTCAATTTGGTTATTTTCTCTTTGAGGTACAGGATTGAACCAAGACTCCCACACTGAGCTATGATTATAGCCCTTTCTTTATTTTTTAGTTTGAGACTATGTCTCAGTAAGTTCCTAAGTTTCTCACGCTGGGCTTGAACTTGTGATTCTTCTGCCTCAGCACCCAGAGTTTTGGGATTACAGGTATTGTCTACCACATCTGACTCAATTTGCTTATGTTTTAGTGTTTTTACATCTGTATTCATAAGGGATATTGACCTATAATTTATTTTCCTTGTGGTGTCCTTATCTCATGTTGGCTGACCTCCTAGGATGAATAAAGAAGTATCCTGTCCTCTGCAATTCTTTGGAAGAGTTTGAGAAGAATTTGTGTTAATTCTTTTAATGTTTGGTAAAATTCTCCAATAAAGCTAACAGGCCCAAGGCTTTTCTTGGTTGGCCAGACCCTTCCTCAGATGTTCTGTTTTAACAAGCCTTCCCAACCCTCTTCCCCTACATCTCAAATATCTTCTACCACCACCACCCGCTTGGTCCCCTGAGCTTTGATACCCTCCCCCAGCTGGGATTACATTCTACATCTATTGCCAGTTGATTCTTCCCTAACTCCCAAGTTCATCCAATCCTGGGTCTTCAGTTCTGGCATATGAATGAATAAACGAATGAATGAACAATTGTGAGATATAGAACTGTAGAATAGTTAGAAGAAATGTCCCCTGGGATTTACCTAACTCTAGATACAAATGAGACCATATGTTCACTCAAATTCTAGGGACCAGTCACCCTCTCTGCTCCTGCCAGCCCAGCCACCTAGTCACCTAGTCAAAGCCTCAATCTCTGAGCATCTCTCCCAGAGCATAAAGGAACTTCTGGCTGTACAGTCCAGATGAAACCACAGCTTCAGGGCCAGGGGAAGAAGGCCTTGGATACCTCCTAGCCCACCACTTGCCTTGTCCACATGGTGGCTCAGGGCCCTGTATGCTCTCAGGACACTGTCCACACAGAGGCTGCTGAGTCGGGCCACCTCTGCACAGAAAGAGGGCAAGGCCCCATTACCTGCAGGCTCTAGTGTGAATTCTCTGGTGGTACCAGCTGATGGGCCACTGTGTTCCCTAGAGAGCCAGTACCCACTGGCCCATTTCTCTCTATTGTGAAACACCCACCTTCCAACAAGATGTTTCTGGGCTCCACTGTAGGAAAGAGGTACAGGTGACCAGCAGCTAGGTGAACAGGATCCTTCTCAGCCTAGAGAAGAAAATACCAACCATAAAGAAGTTTGAGACACTTAGTCACACACAATTTAAGAAAAAATAATAAGCTGATTACTCCAAATATACTGAGAAAATATCATAACACATTTTTAAAAAGACAGATATTATTAATCTACAAAAAGCTCTTACAAATTCCTAAGATCAACAAGCCACTAGTTTACTGGCTAAAAGACTGATGCACTTTCCATAAATGATGTCCACGTGGCCAATAATTCCATAAGAAGGTACCCATTCTCACTGGTAGCAAAAAAAAAAAAAAAAAAAAAAAACATTTGCAGTCATGGGCAGAAAATCTGTTACCTGCAACATTGGTGGCTCTGACTATCCCGGTGGAAATATAATTGCTACCATCTTTCTGGAGGACAATTTGCAAATAAATAGCTAGTCTTCCTATCAAGCTTCTAGGAATTAACCCCAGGAACACCTACACATGGGGTGCATATCGAGGCATTATCTGTCTACAAGCTACAAGCTACAAGCAGCAAAGCCAGATAATTTATAAGCAATTTGCACTCTAAAATACTATTCAACCATTAAAAATCATGTCTCCAAAAACTACTGAATGCCGTGAGGGAAACAGTCATGAGCTGTTGAATGAAAAAGCCAACAGACGGGACTGGAACAATGACATGGTCCTAATTATATAAAGTGAAATAGGTCTGCATATATGTGACAAATAAGAGGAGTGTCACAGGCCAGTATTAGACAGGACACTGGGTTCCAGCTAGCTCTGTCCTGCCCCAGATTTCCCAAGGTTCTTATCATGAGCCTGGGTTATAGTAAGGTTGATTTCATTGACTTTTCAAAGGCTATTTCACAATGTACTGTTAGGTTTATGATATGACATTTAATGATAATGTCATATCATTAAATGGTAATTAGATAAATAAATGAACTGATCAATTGCTAGATGAATACATTATCTATGGGTGGAACACAGGAGGCCGTTTCATTTTCTTCATCAGACTTTTCCCTACTTCCTGGGCTTCCTGCATGGATATATCAGTATTACAATCCCCTAAAGGAAAAAAAAAAAGGGGGGGCTGGGGATACTGGGGATATAGCTCAGTGGAATAAGTGCTTGCCTAGCAAGCGCAGGGTCCTGAGTTCGATCCCCAGTACCGCAAAAAAAAAAAAAAAGATTTTTAGTAAAAAAAAAATAAGGTCCTTGCTGTTCTCTGGATTTTTCTCAAAAATACACAGGCACTTCTCAGAGAGACCCACTTTGCTAACTTGTAAATCCTTTCACCCAGAACCCCCTCTCAGGACTATGCCCTTTGGGGTGCCTCATGTAGACATTAAAGGTATAGCCCAAAGGTGTTACACACGTAATCATTTACACCAGGAAACCCAGAAACCATGTTCATGCCATCAGACAAAACCATGAAGCACCAACACAGTGGGATCCTGTGGGGAGCTGGAGTGACGGTATCCATCTGCACTGACAGATAGATAGATGTCTGGTTGTACCAGTCTGTAAGGTAAGCAGGTTCCAGAGAAACACAACTGGACCAATCCCATTTTTAAACAGCCTTTGCACACCTTTGTGTGTTTCCGGGCAGAAACGATGGAAAAACAGTTGGGGAAACATTCAAGGCCTTGTCTCTGAGTGGTGGATTTCCAAGGTATTTGTATTCTTTCTGCTTTTTTTTTTTTTACAATGAGTTCTTGTGACTTTTGCATAGCATAATAAAGCTACTTTACAAAGCAGTTAATTTTAAACACATGAAAGCTATAACTCAATTTAGATTCAACAAACGAACTGGGAGCCACTTCGAGGAGAGCAGGTGGGGAGACGGAGAAGGGGCAGCTGCCGGTCCTCCAGGTAGTGACAAACAGGAAGGCCAGCCCTCCCTACCCACTGGGGTGGGCTGCCAGCCAGGCCACCCCAATGGGGCCACTTGTCTGGCCCTGCCCCTGTCCAGTGAGGACCAGTGGCTCCTCCCATGGATGACAAAATGAGGCCTGAGGTGGGGTGACGCTGGGGACTCACTGGCTTCCTCTCTATGGCCAGGGTGCAGGTTTGGACCCAGCTTGGCTCTGCACCCAGCACACCCTCCATTCAGCAGCACCTGCTGTGACCAAACCCACCATGCCTGGCCACACCTGAGCTGTCTCACCTGGACGCTGAGACCGGCCGGAGGTGGTGGGGCAAATGCACACCCAAGCACAGGAATGCCAAACTTTTCAAAAATACATTCTGCAATTCAGCCTTCCAGTAACTACACCTCCCATTTCCCTCTGCCTCTCTCTGTCTCCCTTTTCTCTGCCCTGGACTCTAACTCCTGTCTCTCTCTTACTCTTCCTGTCTGTCCATCTGGTCCTCACGGCTTCTCCCTTTCTCCCCTCTGACTCTGTCTTTCTCTTACACACATTCGCCCGCTTTATGGAGGAGCTGGCGTACTGCAGGGATCTGGCATCTGCTCTGTGTTGCACTGAGCATTTCCTTAGCTGTGTGGATTTGGGTAACACAGAAGACTCTCTCCCCACTAGAAGGGCCGTGGTGACCACCGTGGGCTGTTGCACAATGTATAATAAGTGTGCTTGCCCCTCTCACTGTCCCCGGAGTCCAGACGGCACCTGGCATGCAGTAGGTGCATAATACATATCACAGAACTACTAAGTTAAGGACTAAAAGAAGCGGCCGTGCCTTTCCACCCCCGACACACTGGGCAGCCCCGGGGACACTGTGACATGGCTCTGCCCGAGCTGTGAGCTTTCTCTCCTTCAGCTGCTCGCTGGCCACAGCGCCCCTGACATGCAGATCTGGCCCCTGCAGGGGGCTGGTGTTGCTGAGAAGGAGGAAATCCGAGGCCTCACATCCTGCCCTGGGTCCAGATGGCCTTGTGGATTCCAGAACTTTCTACCATGGCCAGCCAGCCACTGGCCAGGAAGCGGAAGGTGCAGAAATAGAAATGCACCGAGAGGCAGTTGCTTTTTTTGCCCTGCAAGGAAGGGAAGTGGGGGCTAGAGCCCAAGAGGAAGCTGGGGTGGGGGCAAAGCAGACAACAAGGGCAGAACCCCGAAAGGCGGGCCTAGGGTCCCCGCATCCTCAGCCCCAACCCCATCTACTCCAGGGCCCAGTGGCCCCAGCAGGAGTTGAGGGGCAGCTCCCGACACCCCTTTCCTCATGACAAAGTTTCAGTGCAAAGAAATCTGCTCTGCTCTGGCTGTGACCCCAGGTCCAGACGCCAGGCCCTGCGAAAGTATTTACAGCCACTTCCAAGGACTAACTGAGCACCCAGTCCTGGGGCGGGGCAGCGCCTACAGTGGGCCAAGGGTTGACAGTCATGACGTCATTCATCATTCGGCCAGCCTGTGAGGTAGGCACGGAGACCGAGAGAAGCTGAGCAACTCACTGAAGGCAGCACAGTGATTAGGACCCAGGCCCGCTGACTCCCAAGCTTGAATCTCTCTAACCACACCCTTCCCCAGACTGTGGGTGAAGGTGGTGAGCAACGGGAATGCGGCTAGATTCGAGGACAGTGGCTGGCCAGGGCCTGGGGGCTCCAGACCAGCCTGGCAATCTGGAGTTTCTGAGTGGTTTGATCTCTGGGGCCTCACTGGGGGCCTTCCCAAATCTGGACTCATTCAGAACAGCTGCCCACAGCCCTATCCCACCACTGCCCCCGAACTTCCTCTTTTCACAGGAAGCAGCAGGACTGGGGGTCCACACTTGATCCTGCCCCAAAGACACCCAGGAGAACAGAGCCTTCTTTCTGCCTCTCCTGGGGGCCTGAACTCCAGCTGCCCCGCTGACTTCCAGGCCTCTGGTGCCTTCCTACAGGTGAGGAGATGCAGGTCTATGTGGCGCAGGAGGTCCTGTGCGGGCCTGGCAGATGTATCAGAACACATAGCAGGTGGAGTGGCACTCTCCCACCCTACTGCTGCACAGCCACAGCACCCCCAGGAGAGCCATGGCCCTGGTGACCTGCACCTTCCACATGAAGTGTTTTGCCTAGGGGAGGCACAGGGGCCACCTGGGTCCTCCTAGATCTCTACACAGAAACTTCTTGGCCAGCGGCAGAGGAGGGGCCTGCACTGAAGACCTTCTTTCAACAGCTTGTGTTAGTATCAGAGAGCTGGGCTTGTTTTTTAGTTGTGCCTCTTGTTCCCCTTGGCTGTGTGTCCTCAGACAGGCAAAGCAACCTCTCTGAGGCTCCCTTTCTTGGTCTATAAAAGGCAGAAATACATCTACCTCTCACAAAAGATGGCTGAGGCTCCAGTGCTTGATCAGAGACAAAGATTCGCAAGATCTAAAGTTCATATGATTTCCTTACATGACCCCTTCAGGGGTCTCTGACATTCTGCCCCAGTCTACTGTGCAATTCTGTGAATTATTCCACCTGCAGCTTCACCAACAGACCCTTGAGATGGTAGACTTGATCCTCAACCACCTTGCAAATCTGGGACCCCAGAAAGCGCCGGGCCCTTAGTGGTTGCTCATGAATAAGTACTGATTGAAGGACTGAGTGAGGGAAGGAAGTGTGGCTGGCCCTCTTCCTCAGAAAGCCATGGTCTGGAGGATGGGGACCTCACCCAGGGGACACACACTCCAGAGAGCCATGGGCCCAGGGAAGACACTCAGGCATGTGAGCGCATGTAGTGGAGAAATAAGACCTGAGGCCCAGGGAACCCAGAGGCACAAACTGGCTTATTCTCATGGACATCTGGGCTTTGCTTTGTTGTCACAAAGGGGCATCAGTTGAAACCTGGGAGGGTTGCCTGGTCTTCCTCGCCTCCTCCACCACCATAACCCACACCTCCTGACTCTAGAGCAGGAAAGGTCTGGCAGGACACTGCTGTCCCAGGTCATTGTGTTTAGCTGACCCTCCTAGGTTGGGCTGAGCACTGTCCAGCTGGTTCCTCTAGGCAGGCCTCCGACACCCACGCAGCCTCAGGAGGACAGCTAAAGAAGCCCCCCACTCTGGGCTGGAGCTCCTACCTCCTGCACGGCCTACTTCCTGATGCGGCAGATAGGACCCTTGCTCCTTGGCTGAACTTGTACCTGGAGATATGTGCAGTCTGGGCTGTCTTGGGGCTTAAAGTCTACAGTCAGTAGAGCCTGGTCCCTTCCCTTGCCCTGGCAGCTGGAGTTCTGCTTTGGGAGCACTGGGAGCTCTCAGCACCTTTGGAAAGAGAGTGACAGGGGCCTGCACAGCAGCAGAAGGGACTGTGGGATAGGCTTCTCCGGGAACGGTCACTCCCGGGGGGGTTAGCCCTGACTTTCAACATGGACCAAGATGCTGTGCTGTAGGCCCAGCCCCAGTGACAGAGGGCCCCTCCCTTCAGGTCTGAGGGCACCTGTGATGGTTCATCTTACTCATTAACTTGACTGGCTTGAGCATTGCTTAGCAGATTAGTAAAGGGTGCTTTCACGTGTGTCTGGGTGGGTCATAGAGATATGACCTTAGGGACCATATCTGGCTTGTGATGCCTTCCTTACTCACTTCTCCCCTGCTCTCTGATTTCCAGCTGCCATGAGGTGAGCAGCTTTGTTCTACTAGGCCCTATGGGTATAATGTTCCTACCTTGGACCCATTCACCATGGACTGAACCTTTTGAAACCATGAGCCACAATAAACCTCTCCTTTAAATTGCTGATGTTGGGTTTTTTGTTCCAGCAATGGAAAGGTAACCAATACAGAAGTCGTGGGAAGGCAGAGCAGAACATAGTCTGCTTATGTCAAAGTGCAGATCAAGGCTCCAGGGTGCACAGCAAACACTTGTTTTTCAATTGGCTTTCAAGGTGCTCAACCATGGAATAATCTCAAATAGGTCTCTCTCCCCCTCTCTCCCTCTCTCCCTCTCTCGCTCTTTCTCTCTCTCTCTGTCTCTCTCGGAAATACTAAAAAAGAAAAAATTACGTGATGCATCTTTTTAAATAGCACATGCTTTTCCGCTAATCAAGAAAGCCCAAACTCATGCTTGGCTACAGTGGTTCATTTTCCCTTGTCTTATTGTGCAAAGGAATTTGAGACAGGCTGCCACATCCAGAGGCAGGAAGGGAGCATGAAAAGTTCAAAATTAGCATTTCCTTAGCCTCCCTCTTAGATTCAAAGATGAAAACAAAACTCCATCTTATAGCTTCATTTTCTTGCTGGGATTGTGGGGGTTTTATTAGTACAAGTTTCATTTTATGGCCTTATTTGCCAGAAAGTTGAAAGACCAGGGTTTGATTTTACCCTGGAAGGGCCCTGAAAGTCCGGTTCTGAGTGGACCCCTTTATCTTCCTCTCAGTCCACCTCTCAGGACCTGGCTTCCCTGAGGCATCCAGGGTCAGATCAATGTACCGGCTGAGAGAGGCGAAGGAGTTCAGCCCATCAAAGGTGATTTATAGCACCAATGCCTGTGGTTGGTAACGCTTCGTGGGGCTTCATTTAACCTGAACGCAGCCACTTCCTCTTGCTCCACCACTGGGGACAGGCCACCCTCCCTCCTGGCTACTAGCCCCCTTCAGGCCTTAGACAAAAGGGTCTCTCAGTCGCTGATATATTTATATATAGCCCACATGTGAGCTAGCAATTGGAAACTTCCTCCTGATCACTACAAACTTTGGAATGGGGATTTATGAGAAAGGGCTTCGGGTGACATTGCAGGCAGCTGAGGCCCAGCCAAGGACACAAGGCAGGTCTTTCATGGGGAGCCATCTGGGTGGTGGGTGTGTGCTGATCAGAAGTATCCCCAAGGCCCACCAGCAGATCAAGGTGGACTGGTGGGCAGGAAGGGGTCTAGATAACACACAGGTACACGGACAATATCAATCAGTAGAAGGAGCAGCCAGTGCCACTTTGGTACAATATGAGCTATCTACCATCTGGGTTGGTGGGTCAGAATACGTGCCATGCCAGGCCCACCTGCCACAGCCTGTGTTGGGGTTCTCCCGGGGATGCACTTGCTGTTTCTGGGCGCCTATCTCCCTCTCCCTTCTGCCTGGGTGGGGTGCGGAGGAGGTGGAGCTACTGACTGAGCCGTCTAGCTGGAATTGTCCTTCCTCCTTGCTGTGGGATTGAGGACCCCAGAGGATTTTGTCATCTAATGCTGGAGCCACTGGCCATGTGTGGCCACCGAGCACTTGAAACATGACTGATCCGCATGAGAAGGAGCTGGAATGAGCCCAGACTTGGAGATTTAGTAAGAAAAGAGATTAAAGGAGACCACTCAGGTTGCAGTGTGACTACCCATTGTATTTCATTTGTTCTTGCTACATTTTTAGGTATTTATGTTTTGAGACAGGGTCTTGGAAAGTAGTTCAGGATGACCTTGAACTCACTATGTAGCCCAGGCTCACCTCAAACTCATGGCCATCCTCCTGTTTCAGCCTTCTGAGTGCTGGGATTCCAGGTGGGTGCCACCATGTCCAGGGTTCCTTTTCCAATTGTAGCCATTGGGAAGTTTAAAATTATAGACGAGGCTGGTGTGACAGCCCTGTTGCACATGCTGATCTACAGGAAATGGTGCCACACTGCGGTTTGCAACTATCCCTTCCTCAGTTCCCAGGACAGGTGCAGCTCTCCTGTGGGACTGGCTGCTGCTGAGACAAGGAACGGAGAGGAAAGTCCACACATCTGGGCCAGGCACTGTCCTTATCCTTGATTTCAGGTGCACGACAGCTCTGAAGACACAAGCTGCCATCTGCCCATTTTATAGACTCAGAGACTAAGAGCTTTTGGAATGAACCAACTTGCCAAAGTCACACACTCTCTCCACCCTAGTGGCTGGACTGAGTTCCTCCTCTACCACCAAGCCACACTGTCCCACCCACCCTTGGCCTCCTGCAAATAGGAGTGGGCTGACGGTGGACAGCAGTGTGAGTACCTCCGAGGGCATCCTGCCCTGGTGTCCAAGGCAGAACCTCCTTCACGGCTCCCCGAGAATGATTGTTCAGCCTCAGTTTTCATGCCATTCAAAGAGGGCCAGCAGTTTTTTAGGACTCCTTGTAAATTTAAAAAAAAAATCAAACAACAACAAAAAAACCCAATAGGAGCCGAGTGTTCCACTCAGCAAATGAGTATTCTTACAGTACACGTTCTCTGCTTGAGGAGCACATTTCATAGAGGCCTTTTGCTTAACAGGAGGGATCGTGACTTTTGTGACAAAATCATGTTGCCTTAGGCCACAGAGACAGTTGGCCCCCTCTGTGCAACCATGACCCCTAAACCCTGGGCTCACCTTTCTCTGCCATACTCCCCACATGTGCTGAACTGTCCCTCAGCTTGGACACTAAGCCCAGCAGAGCTGGGGTCAGGATCACCAAGCAGGCAGCCAGATCCTATCGTGGGCATCTATGTCAGCTCAGGCCCTTGGTCACACGAAGAGTCCTCCTACCTTTTGGGGTTCCTGGGGACTTCGTGACAATGTCCCACGTGTTACATGATCTCCCCCAGTAGCCTCCCTCCTTGGTCACTAAAACAGCCAAAGCATTCCAGAAGCTAAACCCAGTGGGTGCCTTTGTCACAGGACAAGGATGTGCTTCCTTTGAGATAACAGAACACTCGCACACACGTACACATGCATGTGCTGAGGCACATATGTGTGCATGTGCATACATTCATGACTTCACACGGACATGCACAGGAGACTGGCTTGTACACACACCAAATACCCTCATGTAGAAATGTGGTAAACCAAGAACACTTGTCTGCGATGGGGGAGACAGAGTCCGGGGGGCTAGCGTAGGAAATGTTTTTGTAATCACACAGTGTCCCATGCTTTTTATTTTAAACCATGTAAATGAATCATTACGTAGTAAATGGATTTTTTTTTTTCCTTTAGGGAGGTTGTTCCACTTGGAGAAAACTCAGAGGTATGTAGGAGGGGTTCCAGCTTGAGCCCTGCCCCCCTCACTCCCCCTACTCCTCCAGCCTGAAGTCTGCCATGAATGCATCTCTCCATCCCTGTGCTACAGGCCCAGGCCCTGGGGTGCCACGTGACTGCCCAGCCCTGCTGAGGAAGCAACCAGGGGGTGTCAACCAAGCAGGGGCCCACCCTGCCTGCCCGAGCTGTTCCCAGGCCTCTGTTCCCCAGGGCCTTCTCCGCCCCATGAGGCTGCCGTCCAGGCTGGGTGAAGGCCGACCTGCCACACAGCCACCGCCTGCCACTGCGGAGCCAGCCCTGGAATCTCAAAAATGTCCTGTGGTCAGGCCTGAGCCTAGTTAGTGACTCAGCAGAAAGGCCCCAGCTCGACATGCGCTAACCGAATCTGTTTTTAAAGAGTCAGATATTAGTCCTTTGTCTGAGGAACAACTGGCAAAAATTTTTTCTCACTCTGTGGGGTGTCTCTTTACTCTGTTGCTGATCTCTTTTGCTGTGTAAAAGCTTTTTAATAAGATGAGATCCCAGTTGTTGTTTCTTTGTACTATTTCCCGTGATCGGAGTTTTGTTCATAAAGCCTTGCCTACACCTATGTCTTCAAGAGTTTTACCTATTCTCTCAGTGTAAAGGTCTTTTACTTCCTTTGTTAGATTGATTCCTAAGTATTTCATTCTGTTGATTCTGTTATGAAAGGTGTGGTTTCCCTGATTTCTCTCTCGATGAGTTTTTTATTTATGTACAAGAATGCTATTGATTTTTGTGTATTGACTTTGCATCCAGCTATTTGACTAAATTTGGTTATTAAATCTAGAAGTGTTTTGGTGGAGTTTGGGGGGTCTTCTATGTAGAGCATCGTGTCATCTGCAAATGATGATAACTTCTTCCTTTCCTTTCTTTTTTTCTTTTATTTCTTTCTCTTGTCTAATTGCTCTGGCTAATATCTCTAGAACTTTGCCTCAGACAAAGGACTAATACCTGGTGTATGTAAACAACTCAAAAAAAATCCCCCAAATGTAAAGACTCAATCCAAAAATAGGAATCTAAAATGAATACATACTTCTCAAATGAAGAAATACAAGTGGCAAATAAATATATGAAAAAATATTCATCACTAATCATCAAGAGATCCAGACTAAAACAACACTGAGATTCCATCTCACTCCAGAAAGAATGGTTATTATTAGGGAATCAACCAATAACAAATGCTGGTGGGGATGTGGGGAAAAAGGGACACTTTTCTACTGTTGTTGAGAGTGCAGACTGGTATAACCACTGTGAAAATCACTGTGGAGATTCCTCAAAAAACTAAAACTAGAGATTCCATTTGATCCAGTTAGTCCCCTTCTTGGTGTTATCCCAAAATAATTAAAAGCATCATACCACAGTGATATATGCACACCCATATTTATAATAGCGTAGTTTATAATAGTTAAATCTTGGAAACAGCCCAAATACCTGATGAATAGATAAAGATGTGGATTTTTTATACAATGGAGTACTATTCAGCCATAAAGACGGATAAACTTGAGACATTTCTAGGTAAATAGATATGTCTTGAGACCATACTTTTAAGTGAAATAAAAGTGACACACGTGTAAATATTGCATTGTTTCTGTGACATGAGAAACTGAAAATGTACATATGGGCCAAAATGTGTAATAAATGTTGTAAAGTAAGAAAAAAATGTTCAAATGGGAAGGGGAACAAAGGAAGGGAGAGGGGGAAAGGAAGGAAAGGCAAAGAAAACAATGAGAAAAGAAGGAAAAAATGGAAATAAAATGTTTGTAAATAAGGAGGGAAAGAGGGATTGAAGGGAGGGGAGGGGAATGGGAAAAAAGGAAGAACCAAGATATATCATGTACAGGCATGAATTCCCTCTGATGAATGTGAACATTATGTCCATCTAAATTATACCAATAAGCTTGATTAATTAAGAAGTGAGTAAAGACAGTCAGATGCTGGTAAGGATGTGGGCACTGTAACTCTGGTGATGCATGTGGTACACGCCGTGGACCCTGTGTTCTGTATCACTCTTGTCCTTATAGAGCCTTTGCTGGGACATCCTAGAAGACGGGAAGGGGGACCCTTCAGGTGATGACGATAAGGGAAATGGGCTTCCTGGGAAACAAGGCAGAAATACACCTGGGAGTACTCAGAGTCTCCACAGAGAGCCCTGCCCCACCTCCCCCAGGCTCCTTCTCATCGTGGTTGTCCTGTTACTGCTTCCCGCCCTGTCCACCCACTGTGTCATCAGAACTCCTGCACCGCAAGGCCAGCCAGGCTCCCAACTCAGGGGCTCCCTTGTCTGCTCCTGCGTCCCCTCCTCCGAGAGCTGAGCTGGTCTCTGGAGCAGCACCCGCAGTGCCCCACCTGCTTTGCCTGCCTCATTTCAAGCACTCATTGCCACCTACTCTGGTCTGGGGCTCTGCTCTGTTTGGCAGGTTCCCATTCTTCTCCCTGCACCACACACCAGCTGCATCCCAGCAGCCAAAAAAGAGAACAGCAGACAGGAACCAGTGTGTATTTGTCAAGTAACTGAGTGGTGGTGACATGAAAACCACCTTAATCTAAACCAAGCGGGGGAGCAGACCCTCAGCCCACCATGCCGAAACCGGAAACACCATTTCGGGAGGACAAGTGGGCCAAGATCTGTCTGTGGTGATTAATTCACTGTGTGTAAATGTGTTCATAGTCAGGGGCCAGTAGGGCGCTCAGAGGGGGGCAGAAGCTTGGTCTGGAGTAAGAGAAGGCAGTGGACACATTGTACCTTCCTCCTCAATGTCTGGAAAGCCTGTGGATGCTGCTGTCAACCTCCCCTGTGGGAGGCAAATGTATATAGCAGCTTCGACCCTCTTCCTCCAACCCTGGGAAGAGTTCTGATGCCTCTCAGCAGGGAGCAGATGACATGCTGTGGTACATCCATTCCATGGAGTATTACTTGGCCATGAAGGCCAGAGAGACACAGGTGACTGCAGATGCATTATGCTAAGTGAATGCAGATGCAGTCAGGGGTTGCATGGTGTATAACTCTGCTTATGGAACATTCTGGAAAGGCAAGGCCATGGGGACAGGGCAGAACCCATGCTTCCCATGGGCCTGGTGGAAGAAGTTTGAACACAGGAAACAGTGTCCTCTACCTTGATTGTTATACAACTGTTCATCAAACTCACATAACTGCTCACTTTAACAGGGGAAAGTTTACTATATCTAAATTTTACCCTAAGAAAAATCTTTAAAATGGGCTCTTTTATTTGAAAATATTGCTAAGGGCACAAATTTTTGACATCTGCTTTAGTTTTGACTGCCGGGGATAGAAATGCTCCTTCTTAAGTAAAAATGATAGCATACCAGTTCACATAACTGGATAGCCCAGCTGCAGACTCTGGGTGCCACATGACAGAAGGAATGTCAATGATATCATCAGGACTCATCTCTTTCCATCCATCCATCCATCTGCTTTTTCTGTGTTGACTTCACTCACAGGGCAGCTGCAAATTTCCTTCCACTTAGCATAGCAATTCCAGTGGGAAGAGGCTCTTATGTGCAGACTATTCTGCCAAAGTCCCAAGGCAAAGTCTCATTGGTTCAACTTGGACCATGTGATTATTGCTGAGCCAATTAATATGATCAGAGGGAACTCGTCCTCTCATTGGCCTGACATATATTCCATAGCTGCCTCTGAAGCTAGGGCCAGAGTCAGGCCAACTCAGCATCTTGGGCTGAGACTGGAGCATGCAAAAGCCTGGAGGTGGCAGCTTTGCAGGCTAAACATACTTACTCCCTTGATCCAGCAGGGGCATTCCTTGGTATTTGTCCAAAGAGCTGAAAATTTATACCTGCACAAAACCCTGCACACAGCTGTCTATAGCAGCTAAGTCCAGAATCTCTAAAACACAGAAGCAACCAAGATGTCCTTCAGTAGATGAAAGAGATGACTAACTGTGGGATCTTTAGACAATGGGGTACTTTTCCATGATTTAAAAAAAAAAAAACGAGCCGTCAAGTTTTGTAAAAGAAAAAAGCAGAAATGCACATGGCTGAGTGAAAGAAGCCATCAGCAAAAGCTACACACTACAATTCCACCTCTGGGACATTCTGGAAAAGGCAGGGGTAATGGAGTTAGTTTGAAAATCAGTGGTTGCCAGGGGCTAAGGGAAGGAGGGATGGGCAGGTAGAACACTGAGGAACATTAGGGCCAGGCCACTGCTGTAAGGATCCTGTGATGGTGGACACAGGATGCTGTACGTCTGTCAGACCCACGGACAGTATGGTACTACCGCCTGTAGTTAATAACTAGGTATCAAGACTGACTCACCCATGGTAATATGTTGCCACACTCACGTATGATGTTAATAAGAAGGGGAAACAGGGTGGAGGGTAAAGATAGAAACTCTCTGCACCTCATTTTCAATTTTTCTATGGTCCTAATACTGCTGTAAAAAAAGACTAATTTCAAAAGGAAGAAGAAGAAGGCGGGGAGGGGGAGGGTGCTGGGCAAGCAAAGAACCAAAGTTCACTACAAGAGCTGGGTGAAAAACAGTGAGTCACAAACAGTGTCCACAGGAGAAGCTACACTTAGTAAACACACACCCACACACACCCACACACACCCACACACACACATACTGTAGCAGAAAAACATAAGAGCACACGCTCTTCCCTGTGGAAGAGTCATTAGTATCTGGGAAGTCAGTGATTTTCTTCCTTTGGCCTTTTCCACTTTTCTTAGAAAGTCTTTCCCTGCTGCAGATATCACGTGTGTAACAGAAATGAATGATCAAATGAGTGACAAACATCCCCCTGCAGGGGAGAGACCCATTCCGCGGCCCTTTTATTCTGCCCTTCTGGGGGCAGCCCTGACCCAAAGTGGCCACTAGCAATGGACACTGCGACAGGGACTGCGTCAAGGTCAGAAGCCGGGCATTATTTTTGTAATAAGCTTGAACAGAAGTTTTTAACTTAACGCCCTTTCCCTCCCCACGAAGATGAAGCAGGTGACGCTGTGCTTTGGTCTGGGGCTGCCGGAGGAGAAGCAGCCAGGAGATGCTGAGGCTGAGCTTTCTTTTCTCCTCTCAGGGGAAAGAATCCCCCAGGTTCTGCCTTCAGAGAAACCACTTCTGGAGGCTGATGCTGACTGCAGCTGTCCCCAGTTCGGACAGTCCCCTCGCTGCCACCCTGGGGTGCACATTCATCACACACACAGTGGGCTTTGACCCTTTTCCTGTCAGGCCTCAGAATAATAAATCCCAGGGCAGAGAATAGATGCATGAAGCTGTGATTCAGGAGAAGGAAGAGTGACAGATCATCCTGAGGCCATAGGCCAGGGTGGTCAGGACCTCCCAAGAGGGAACATGCAGCCCAGGTTTGGGACCTGGGATTGCTGGGCCCAGGCAGTAAGCTTACAGCTCCATCAAAGACACCATCTGGCACTGCCATGCGCAACCTACCTCCCCCATTCCCTTCTGGTGTAACACCAGCATGGAGACAGCCGTGACTGGCCTCTGAAAGATCCTCCTCCCATGACCCAGGGAGGAGCCAACCCTGCCAACCCTTGATTGTGAACTTCCAGCCTCTGGGACTGTGAGACAATACATTTCTGTTGATGAAACCATACAGTCTGTGGACATTTTGTGACAGTGGCACCAGGACATTATCACAGTGGCCAGAACCGAAAAGCCTGATGCTTGCTGAAGGTCGCACAGCACACATGTGTGGAACTTAAGGTCTTCAACTCACCGCTCCCCACCCAGGGACTCCAGTGATGGTGGTGAGGGAGGGCCCTTAAATACATGTAGAGCCAGACTGTCTGGGTCCAGTCCCAGGCTTTGTACATATGACTTAGTCTCTGTCTCAGGTGCCAAGCCACAAAACGGATGTAATGGCAGCACCTGCCTCATAACCTTCTTGTAAGGCTAAAAAATGAGACTTCTGGGCAACTGAAGGTCACTGGGCATTGTTGAAAATGCTGGCCGGGCAGTGCTGTGCTTAAGCCTCATGACAAGTGGTGTCGTCACTGCTGGGCTACAGGCCGGGACACAGAGGGCAGGACAGGAGCCCTTGCCAAAGATCTCACAGCCAGGAGCCAGGTCTCAGGTGCCTGGGTGCTGCTGCCATGTGACATGGGGACAGTGGCTTGGAAGGATGAGGGTCTCAGCCCAGACTCTGATAGTGTGGATGGACAGACACACTGTCTTCTCCTCCCTCCTTCAAGTGGGCATTTAAAGCATGGTAGGTACCACTAATTGCCATGGCAACTATTCAGCAATGAGCCTGATGTGGGCCTGGCCCTAGGACAGTCACAGTGGGGTGGAGGATGCCACAGTTCCACCTTCACTCCGAACTCTGATCAATCTGGTCCACAGAGCTTGACTACTTACCGGGACCCAGACTCAGAGCCAAGCAGGGCACGGTTGGTGGACGTCTAAGATGTTCAGGACATCTCTGCGCTGGATGTATCCACAGCTGTATAGTCCCCTCCCTCATGTGTGGGCAGGACGGTGACTGTGATTAGGTTTCCTTTGATGGCAAAGGTGGAGATGTAACCAAGGTCCCTAGGCAGTTCACTTTTAATCACTTGACTCTGAGCTAACCAAAAGACAAGTGGGGGCCCTGAGGTAATCAGATGACTTTTCAAAACAGTATAGAAATCAGAGACTCTCCCTCCCTCCCTCCTGCCTGACTCAGAGTTGTAGTCCCTGTGAGTCCCACAGCAAGGGAGACACAGTGCTGTAAGAAGCCTGAGAGCTCAGGAGAGGACCCCAGACCTCAGGTGGGACCCAGCGTCCTCTTGACAGATAATTACAGCTTCAGGAGTCAGAATACTCAATTCGTGGGCACCCAGGAATTGCTGCCCCACCCCCACCTGGATGCTAATACAATAGGTGCTCAGCCTTCACTCTGTGGACCAGTGCTCTCCATGTCTGTGGTTCCACGCTGGCAGATTCTACCAACAATAAATGGACAATATTTTTTTTAAAAAACATCTGTACAAGCATGCACAGGCTTTTCCTTGTCATTAGCCCCTAAATAATAGAGTATTACCATGACTTGCCTGGCATTCTCATTGTATCCAGTAGTATAAGTCATCTACAGATTATCTACAGTGTTTGGAAGGATGTGTGTAGGTTTGGGGCAAATCTAGCACCACTTTATAGAAGCGACATGAGTGTCTGCAGACTTGGGTATCTCAGGGACCATGGATGAAGCAAGAGGACAAAGAGGGCAGACTCTAGGGGGGCGGGGGGGGGACAGCTTCTCATCTGGGGGAGAGAGCTGTTCTTGTCTTTCATCCCTGCCTTTCGCCATCCCTGCACAGTGCACAGTGGCTGGGCTCCTGCAAGTGCTGGACACGGAGCTCCTCAGTGGATGAAGTTTGGTCCCAGGAGCTCAGGTCCCAGTGGCTGGTAGAAGTCATAAGGTACACACTGATACCACTGAGGCTGGGATGAGGTCACGTGTGAGGTGGGGACTCTCAGAGACACCAGGGGCCTCCGCCTTGGCTGTGGAGCCAGGGCTAGTCCAAGGTGAACCTGGCCACCAGGCAGGGCACAGGAGCTGTGGCTGGCCAGTTGGCTCTCTCCCACTTACGTCCATGTACAGGGCCCCCAGTCTCCTATCTTGGCTCCATCCCAGGCTTTGGGGTCTCCCCTAAGTCACCCCAAATCCCTGTCCCTCTTCTCTGTCCTCTTAGCCTGCCCTTACGTGACTGGTCAGATGAATGACCAGGATCTTGTCATCCTCCCCAGCAGCATCCAAGGGACCGCCCGCCCACGCCACTTGCACAGCCCTGTAGTCGGGAGGTACTCTCCGGGCTCCCTCGAGTTTAAACATGATCTCTGACCCTGCCTGCTGCACCAATATCTGGGCTTTTCCAGGGACAGGGCCACAGGCCCAAGCCCCACTGCTGCCTGTGGCCTCTTTACTAGTTCAGCCAACTCAGGTTCTGCTGGGTTTCCAGAGCAGGGCAGGGAGAATCGGTCTCATCACGGCCAGTATCGAGGCCCCTGCGGCTGCTTGGACAGCGGTACCTCCCTACCATTGGTCATGCTTTGCAGGGAGTTTTCATGGGGATGCCACATGGATCCTGCCCACATCCTGGACAAGCCAGCAGAATCACTAGACCCATATCACAGAGAAGGAAACCAAGGCTCTGACTGGGGATACTGACTGCAAAAGGGCACTCAGAGGAACAGAGGGAGGAGCTAGACCAGAACGGGGGTCTCAGGACCTGTCCACTCCCTGCAGCTGGACAGCTGTGACCCTGGGCCTCTGTTCTTTCTGCTCCCCTGTTGATGAACATTCACATGGTTTGTGGCTCGGGGCTGTCACAACCAAAGTTGCTCTGAACACTCATGTGTGAGATTTGGGAGGTGACTTAGATCCCCTGTGGTAAAACCAGAGTGGGTGGCTGAGCACCAGCAGCCTGTAAACAACCTGCCGGAGGGTTTCCCAATTGGGTGGTCGGGTTTACAGGCAGCCTGCAGGGTAGGAGAGCTCCCGGTATTGCAGGTCCTGGCCAGCCCTCAGCATGCATGTACTTTACTTTCTGGATGTGGTTGAGGCCTGGGGGCAGACTGTCCCTCGGTAAGTGTCAACAGAGACTCCAAGGTCCCCTGTGTTAGATGGCTGATGCTTCAGAGCTCCCTGCTGCTCTGATCTTCCTTCTTTTTTGCTTTTTAAAGTCTTTCTTGAGGATTTCCGTTGTTACGTTGTCATTTCTCCTGCGGCACCTGATCACCACCTACTCATTCTGTTCTTATTGTGGACTTTGTACTTTTCCTTGCAGGAAGCTCAGAGTGGGCCTTCTCTAAGAGTCTCTCCTCGCTCACCTGGGCAGGTGCAGTGCTGGTCTCTGGGTTGGGCCCTCTGGTCACCTTGCTAGCTGTTCCCCGTGGCAAGCAGGGAAAGGAATTTTCCTTTGCTAACCCTGGGGAAGTCCCACCAGTGACTCACTTTGCCTTTAGAATGAGGTTCAAATTCTTCATCCTGCACCGCAGGGCCCTCAGCTCCTGGCCTCTGCCACCTTCCCTGCCCCTCCAGCTCCCCCTCCAACTTGACCCTGCACCTTTTTGTCTTAAGTCTCATCACACCACACCCACCTGCCTTAGAGCTTTTGTCCAGGGTCCAGCATCTCTGGGCAGTCACACACGGAAGTCCACACACACGGACAAGCACAGTGCTATGGCTCAGGTGTAATTTAAGGCTGTGCCCCGATGGTCCACATGCTAGAAGCTCAGTCCTCAGCGTGGTAGTGTTGGGACCTTTAACAAGTGGGCTCAGCGCTAGGTGATTGGGTCACTGGGGCATCGCCCTCCAAAAGGATTCCACTGTTTCTCTTGGGAACCAGGTAGCTCTCCCAGGAACAGTGAGTTACAGAGCCAGGTCTCCCAAGCGTGTGCTTGCACCCTGTTGTGTGTCACCATCACCCTTTCCGGTTCTTTGCCAAGTTGTGATTCTGCTGAAGAGCATGCACCAGAGACTAAGCTCCTGAGGCTACCCAATCTGAGACTCTCAACTCCCAAACTGTGAACTTTAATTATAAACATTCAGCTTAAGGTATCTTGTTACAGCAATAAAAGACAGACTAAGGTATAGATTCATGCACATGCACACACTCCTACATATGTACACACACGTGCACAGGATATGCATGTGCATGTTCACACAATGCACATGCAGGCACACTGATATGGATGTACACTTTAGCAGATAACTATGTGCCTGTGTATATGTAAACATGATTTTGCCTCCCTAGTGTAGGAACTTGAAAGAGTAAGTAAAACCCCAAATGTACAATAGATATTACGAAAGGGATAGAAATTGCTCAAAGGAAGGAACAATTGGGATGAGAGAAAGGAGATAAAGAAAGAAAGAAGAAAGGGAAAAAATATATATGCATAACTGGGATAACCGTACAGCTGATGTCTAATGGTTTGTTGAAAGGAACAGTTGATGCTTAAGTTTTTCTGACCAATTTTGTATGCTTATACCTGGTCATCTGAACAACTCATTTGAAGACAACAATATGCAATATAACAACCATTGGTGAATTCCTACCATGTTGTCTAGTAATACTCTGTATTGTTTCTAATTTTTTAAAAATTCTCTTTAGCAGTTTGATCAATCTTGCATTTTCACATCTGGTAATCTGAGCAACTTTGTTGAACATAGCAATATGAAATATAACATTCAGTGTTAATTCCTATCATTTTGTTTTGAAACCCTGTATCATTTTTATTGTTTGTGCATTGTTTTGTTTTTGTCTATGTTGTTATTATTTTGCTATTGATCTTTTTTATTCACTTTATTAAAATTTTAAAAAACTATGCACATGTGTAGATCACAGGACTGTCCAGAAAGGTACACATATACACACATGAACACACATGTGCAAGCCCTGCATATAGCTGGCTCCTTCTCACCTAGGTGGCCCCAGGTCATTTCTGTAACTACGTCATGTGATAAGCTGCGAGGTTTCCTTCCTCCCCAACAAGGAGCTGTTGCTTTGAGGGCAGGGGCTATTTCTTTTGTTCTCTATTTCAATCCCAACCCCTAGCATAGCACCTAGTACGTACCAGATGCTGAGTATATGAATAAATGAGCAAGAACAGCAGGGAAGGATAGACAGAATGAGACAGGGTCACAGGTGTTGACCACTGGACCTTCCATCTTTGCTCTGTGGCCACTGGCGAGTTACTTAACCTCTTGTTGAGAGAATAAGCCTTTTGCACAGAGTTCTGTGGGCTGTGTTTTTCCTGCCAGGACACACATTCTTCAGTCCTGGGGGTCTTGCTCCCAACCCCTGCCCTTCACCTGGCTCAGTATCTAGCAGGTAGTAGCTTCTCACTAAATGCCTCACTGAAAGAATGACCTTCCTAAAGGCTGAATTTGAAGCAGCAGTGACCCCCCAGCTCTCCCTCCTCTCCCTAGCACCTTTGCTCCATCCCTCTTATTCTCTGTCTAGAGCTGTGACTCAGTTTCCCAAGGGGAAAAGGTCAGCCAGAGACCAGAGGGCTCTTGGGTACCCTGAGAAGCCAGAAGGAGCTTGCTGTTAGTGGCTGGGAAAGTTGTACAAGCCCCCAAGGGGCCCATGACTTTGTAACGCCCACTGGGGGCCAGTCCCTGGGGAGCACCGCTGTGTAATAGAGCCAGCCCCTTGGAGGACCAAGGCCTCACTGTCTGCTTCAGGGAGCAACCAGAGGGTCCACTGTGGGAGTGGGAGGAAAGGTTCTTCCTGCATCCCAGAGGGCTCTGGATCTCTGCATCTTCGTGTGGAGCGGTCTCCTGTGTGCTGTGTTGGTGAACCACGCTAACAAGGTGCGGACCTGCAGGGGAGAAAGCCCACTAGATGAGCTCTGGAGAGTGGGTGAGAAAAATCAAGAGAACGTGGAGATTTCTGGAGAGAGTTTGGCGCAGGGGGTGGGGAGGTCTGAGATGGGGAATGTGGGGTGAGGGGTACTGGGAAAGGGCCGGGGATAAATAGCCCAGTAGCCCAGCTTGGACATGCTCTGTATGACATGGCTATGAGACCCCAAAGGGAACCAGGGAGTGGACAGCGGATACACAGGTCTGGAGTTCAGAGGGGAGGTCATGGCTGGAGAGACAAATTTGGAAGTCATCAGCATGAGGATATTTCTATCCATGGGAACCAATGAGGTCACTCAGGGAAAGTGGAGAGGGAGAAGAGACGGCACCACGGAGCCCCCAAGCCCCATAAGATGGCAGCCCCAGAAGGTCAGGGGACCTGGGTTTCAGGCACTACCCCCCACTTAACAACAGCACCCCAAAGCATTGCCATTGGAGGGAGTGGTGTCTATGCAGTGGGGAGCGGGGAGGGGAGTGGGATCTGGAGAAGGGACCAAGTCCAGCTGGTGATGTGGGGGTTTGTCACTGGAGAGGTGTGGAGGGGAGGGGAAGGGAGGGACAGGACCTAGTGGACAAGGAGCCATTGCAGGGGCTGTGCAGCGGGTGGATGGCCCTGATTCGGGTGAGCTGACAAGATGGGCTGTGGGAGGAGGGCAGGAAGTCCTTGGGAAAGAGAGCAAAGTTAGGTGTGATCATCAGGAAGAGGCCAGGAGATGAGGCTGAATTTACACCCCTATTTTACAGATGGGGATACTGAGGCTGAGGAGGTGAGAGGAGCTGAGATCTGTACCCAGGCAGCAGAAGCCAAAGCCCAGCCCAATCTCTAGGAATCTGCCAGGACCCACCAAAGCTGTCTGACATTCTTTCTATTTTCAGAACTAAAGTGAAGAGATCAAGCAGGTCCAATTCCCTGGGGACCTGAACCTGGAGTCCTTGCCCCACTGAGGACAGCGGTGCCTGCAGCCCAGCTTGCTAACCCACTCCAGCGGGGCCCTGGGGTGACAGAGGAGAGCGGATCAGGCCTGAATCCCTACCCCGTGAAGCAGGATGGGAGGACCCACCTCCTGCGAGGTCACTAGGTCACGAATTCAAAGGACCCTCCCAGCTCGAGGGGAAACCTGAGATCTTCCAGAGAAGGACGGGAGCTGCCTATGAAAACCTAGGCCAGACAAAGGTAGTGCCTGCCCAGGAACGGGCAAAGCTGGGGGTGGGGAGGAGGGAGACCAGGTCCAGGGGAGAGGCCAGATCCAGCCTCTAGCACAGATTCCAGAGGGTTGCCCATCGTCGTGGGCCCTGGGTCCCAAATGCATCTTCCACAGCATTTCCTGGAGGAAGGGGCAGGGAGAAAGCATCAGATGCCCCCCCCCGCAAGAGTCAGGACCTGGAGCTGCTGGCTGTGTGGACTGCCGCCCAGAGTCTGGCCCCCTGCACTGAATTTAAGGGGGGTGGTTACAAGTGGGCTGCACAGGAGATCACAGATGCCCCAGGCCCGGCTCTCCGTATTGAGTGTCACTCCTTTGCCTGGCATTTAGCAGGAAATGTGGGCACCAGACAGCCCCTGGCACTTGGACTGCTGCTGTGTAGATGTGGGCAGCTCACTCCCCTCCTCTGGGCATCGGTGTCTGGTTTGCAGACCCGAGAGGTGCAGATGTTGCCACGGAAGTACAGGCTCAGCACCCAGCTAGAGCACACTCCATATCTTTTTCCCAGGCCAGATGTTGGGAATTCAAGCTTCGGGCACAGGTCAGGGGCCGCTTCCACTGCTCGCCGGGGTGGGCAGTGGTGGGAGGGCCTGTCCAGGAGCAAGCTGCATTCCTGGAGGTTTTCTTTACAGTCTGCCCTCTTGTCCTGCCCCTTTTGTGTTGGGCCCTTTCTTCTGCCGCTCTCTTCCGAGGCCTTTTGGGCCTTCAAATTAGCTAAACACTGCGCCTGACAACAGAGTTGGGAAACACACAAGCCAACTTTAATTTGATCCTGCACATTCGGAGGAAGAGACAGGCTTTTGTCCTCCAGGCAGGTCCAGGGCCGCCTTTGGAAGTCTTCAAACAACCCCAAATTCTTGGCAAGCCTCTTTTGCATAATCCACTGGAATCTGCCAGACAAAAGCTGCTGGGCTGTCAATTTGAGAAATAGGTGAGGAGACTGAAGGTGTCCGTGTCAGAGAAGGAGCAGCTGAAATGGGTGCTCGTGGGTGATCTGGGTGTCAGCTCCCACTGAGGCTCCAACACCAACCCCAGCAGCAACTCTAATGAGACCATGGCTGGGCCTCCCCATCTCTCAGATTCTCTTCTGGGTGGGCATTGATGGGGCTGCAGGGCTGTTTTCCCTTTGAGCAGAGCACAGAATGGGGTTCCCTGGGCCTATAGGGTGGCAGAGGTGACTCCACTTTGCAAAGGTGCTGGGCTGCTGAGCTGCTCAGCCAGGAGCTTGGACCTCCTATTTCACTCAGTGACCGAGACTTAGCCAAGGAACTTTCCCAGGCATGGCCACTCGTGGGAGGATGACACACACATCCCACCTGGCCCTGCACATTTCACACTGTGCCACTAGCTCCTTAGCCTCTCAGACATGATCTTCCTTGAGACTCAGGCCAACTAACACCCTAGAAACTGCAGATTGGCCAGTGGGAAGACAGGCAGTGGGGGGAAAAGTCTGCCCCAGGGACAAACACAGAAAAAGAGACCAGCTCCTAAGTAATGCAGAGCCAGAGAGCACCCGGTGCTAGAGAAAATATGAAGGAAGCTACTAGGGACTGAATTGTGGCCAACAAAATTCTTAATGCTGAAGCCGGCTGCTTCAGGACCTTAGGGTGTGCTTTATTTGGAGACAGACCTTTATGGATGGGCCTCATCCAAAGACTGAGGTCCTTGTGAAAGGGAACATGGGGTACACAGGGGCTTGGCGTGGGATAAGGCACAGCAAGCCGGGGGAGAGGACAGCTGCTTCTCTGGGGCCACCCTGCTGACACTTGCACTTTGTCCCGTGTCCAGGAGCCAGATGCAACAAATCACTGTTGTTTAAGGCCAGGTCCTTTGTCCCAGCAGCTCTGGCAAATCAACACGGGATGAAACAGTGATGGGGTGGTGAGCAGACTAGGTGGTCTCGGATGCCCCCTGAATGAGATCTAAGGGAATAAATCAGAGCAAAAGAAAGTGGGGAGATCCTAAATCCTAAACAGAAGAAACAGAGCTTAAATAGAAGAACTAAAAAGAACACCAGGAAATCATAACTAAAACTTGTACTTTTAAGAAGACTGCAAATTTTGGGCATCAAAGTCACCCAAGGCAATCCCTACAGGCACTCCCTTAGTTAATTTAGGCTCCTTTCCTTCCAGACCCATCACAGCCCAAATTCCTCAAGAATACTGGAAGTCCATAAATTGGCTTAACTGAGAAAGAGGAGGAACCTGATCCTAAGATAAAGGATCAGGTTGCGAGAATCCAAAAAAATGTTTAAATTACCTATGCAAAAACAAAAAGGAAAGAAAGAAAGGAAGGAAGGAAGGAAAGGAAGGAAGGAAGGAAGGAAGAAAGAAAGAAAGAAAGAAAGAAAGAAAGAAAGAAAGAAAGAAAGAAAGAAAGAAAGAAAGAGAAACTGGGCCCATATGTGTAGAATGAGTTGCTGTCCTGGAATGGGCCACCCTTTCCCAGGGCTCCACCCTCCAGAGAAGCACAAATGCACCCTGTTCGAGAAAATACGAAGAAAAAAGCTCCACTTTCATGTCTCGTTTCTGTCTGCATAGTAAAACCCTTCTCATGCCTTTTACTGGTTGATCCTGAAAGTTCTTTTTCCACAATGGGAGTCAGCAAACCTGTAAACTTATTCTACAAAAAGGGTGGATTAGGTTCTTTCCTTCAGCTTCAGGGACCTTTCTGAGACCTGGTCTGGTGACATTCTCACACACCCCTGCCCCAAAATGCCCAGCATAGAGCTGGGTGCAGGGCAGGGCAAGAAGAGAGCCCTGGGCAAGTGGGTATAGTCCCTGTAGGTCAGTGGAGGCCATGGTGCCAAGTACAGCAGCTGTGCGGCCCTATTGTGATAGCCCCCTCCAGCCCAAGGGTCCTAGTCACCCTGCTTTCTGTCGGTTCACAGTGTATTCAGTGGGGACTTCCGGGCGGGAAATGAGACCTTCCTGAAGCCTGCACAGGGCTCAGGATTCCGGGCCCAGCTAGAGTTCGGTCCTGATGACTTTCCATTGTCACCACTCCCTGGTGGGAGAGAGGTTGAATCAGAAATGTGCAGCACAGAAGTAGAATTCTCGGATCTTGCTCCATGTTACCGTCCCCCAAAAGACATCTCGGAAGATTGCAACGTTAGGCAGGAAGTGGGGGCAGGCTGTATTAACCACCTCCAGGTACCTACACATTCAGAACTCCCAGTCCCCTGAGGTAAGTTCTCTTATCCCATATTACAGATGGAAAAAAGGAAACTTAAATCCTGAAGCTCAGAAAGAAAAAGCAACCTACCTGGTCCCTTTGTTGGCTAGTGAGCAGGGAGCCAAGAGAGGGCCTGGGGACGGCTGGATCCTGGCAGATGTCTCCTCCTCCACAGGCTCCTCCTCTCCTCGTGGGTGAATATCCCTCCTCGGTTCCCACGGAGGCCTTTTAGATTTTCGGAGAAAAACGAAAGCCTGAGTGCCTCCCATCCCAAGGCCTGGCCTTTGACTCTTGAGGTCCCACATTGGTCACTGTTCTTGGGCCCTGTGACTGGCATTTGTGTTTATGACTGTCTCTGGAGCTGTCTCTGAAGGGATCATTGAGGCCTTTTTGCAGCCATGCTGTGTTCCAAGCACTCTTCAAACAGCCATTCAGGATTTCAGCCCCACTGACCTGGCCCAGCACAAGGGACCCCGCTCCCTGAATGTCCCAGGCTGTCCTCAGAGCACGGCCATGGAGCTGTCATTAGAGCAGAGTTGGTCAAGTCTGTGGCTGCTTGAGCTGTTCCCCTCAGGAAGCAGCTCACAGCCTCACCTCAAGGAGCTACCCTGTTGCACAGTGCCCACTTTCCAGGGGAAACTGAGGTACGCTCAAGGGAGTGAATCCCAAAGGTGGTGCCCAGACCTGCTGGATTCTGAGGATAGTGGCTTTCCCCACCATCAGGCCACACCCTCTCAGGGAGGCCAGAGCTGGTGAGGCATGGAGGGCACAGGCTCATGCCAGGCTGTCCACTAGGCCTCCTAGCTGCTGGTCCCTGGCAGGCTCTCTCTTGACCCACCAGAACCCACAGGTGCAGACACATGGTGGCCCGGCATCCCAGGAATGCGGCCAGCCAGGCTTATTATGTCTGCCTGGCTCTCCTGGCCTTCCCTCCGGCCCCTCAGCTCTGCCCCGTTCCCAGGCGGCACAATCACTGTTAATTAACCAGAGGGAGAAGCCCAGAGCAGGAGCCCTGAGAAGCTGGACTCCCAGGGCTCGCACCCCCCAGGCTGGGGGCGGAGGGCGCGAAGAGAGGGACCTGAGGCTGAGATGATGGAGACAGAGAGACACAAGGCAGAGACAGAGAGAGGTGGGGACAGACAGGGGAGGGCTCCAGTTCCGAGGCAGAGACACAGTGGGCGGAGACAGAGCGCGGCGCTCACAGAGACAGATGGACAGAGCTGCACAGACCTTCCCGCCAGGTCCTCTGTTCCAGTTTTGAGCCCAGCTTGGAGGGTCCCCAGTGAGGGCAGGGGGTTCCGGCCTCTGACGGGTCAGATTTCTTAGTGAACAGTTCCCAAAGCCCCTTAGAAAACTGTGGGTGCTTCTACCTTTGTCCCCAAATGCCAGGCCCTGGGACGAGGGCCAGCCTACTGGCTTCCCAAGAGGCCTCAGGAGAGACAGAAACAGTGACCCCAGAAGCTGGTGACTCTGGGGACCAGGCTTTGCCACCAGAGTGACCCTGGAGGTGGCAGGGGCTGACATCTCCCTTGGAAAGCTGGAGGCCTTCAAGTGGGAGGGGCTTCCCTTGCACCTCTCCCTCTCTGCTGCCTGGGCCTGGGCTGCCCTCTCTTTACCTAGACCAGACTGCGGCCTGACCCACCAGGGAGACCCCAGGGTGAGCTGGGGGAGGCTGACTTTGGGGCTGCCAAGGAGAATGCAAAGGGGCTGTAGCCTCCAGGCAAGCTGGCACGGCCCTCCAAGGTTACAGCTCAGCTCCGAGCTCAGTCGGATCACAGAGCACCACACTCCGAAGTTAATTCTTCCCCAGCCCTGCAAAGGCAGCTCACTGCATTTCCTGGGACTCAGTAGGGGTCCCTCAGCCCCGGCTCCTCCACGTCTTTCTGCACATACTGGGCTCACCCTCACCCCGAGACGAACTCCGGCTCCCGTAGACCGGGCCTCAGACCCATACTTTGACCATAGCCCCATCTGGAGGTGCTCAGCGCTCTGTCCCCAGGGTCTTCCAGGCTTCCCATCTCCCCACCCCACCCCTCAGGACACCCACACCACACAGGCCTCTGCACCTGACGTGCCCCCTGGCTCCTCTGTCCTCCCAGCAAGGATTCCCCTCAAGACCCAAGTCAATGCTCTTCCTCCAGGAAGGCTTCCGGGTGTTCTAGAGGGTGTGCTCTGCCCCGGTCTTCCTCTGAGAGCTGTGTAAGGGCTGGATACTGCTGCCTCTCTAAATCACATAGTAGAATCTACAGATATCACCTGCCAATCTCAGTAACAGACTCTCCAAAGGTCAGTGAGTTCCCTCCGGAGAGGCACTGCAGGGGGACCTGCATGCCATGATGAACTTGTGTGTGTTCAAGAGCTTGGGACAGGGGAAGATTTTAGTACCAAAAAGTGGAGAATTGCCCAGATTGTTCTGACATGATAATCCTGTGCCCAAGAATTAATATAGAGGTTGCTTAAGGACTTTAATTAGTCCATGGGTGAACTGTTGTGGTTACACATCCTCGAAGACACGTTCATTGTATAAGTCATGGGCTCTGGCAGGGTCTTCTGTGAGAATTGTTATTATTAGCACACCTGTGTGAGAACCTTTTTTTCATACTCTCCAGGTTATATTACTATTTCTTGTTTTTCTTTTTGGTTAGGCCTTGACACAACTTCATCTCGATCCCATTAACTTTCATAGACTTATTTGCAAAAGGTGTCTTTACACACATCATTAAGTTGAGGGTCTCAATGTAAAGTCATCCTGGACTAGTTGGACAGTCTCACAGAGAGACTGGGGCAAGGGTCTGTCCCATAAAGCTTGCACGGAGGGTGGGGACAGAGACAGTGAATCTAGGCCGCATCACTATGGAGACAGAGCTTGGAGTGATGTGTCAGCTACAGATCGCCGGGGATCGCTGGCAGCCACCACGGGTGGGAATGTGGGTGGTTCTTCCTCACACCCTTATAAGGAACCCATTTGTTTACACCTTGGTCCTGGAGTCTTGCTCCCCATGAGCTGGGACCCCAGTATGCTCTCCTGGGCTCAGCTTCGGGGCAACGACAGCACCGTAAGCGTGTGTGAAAGGAGCTCATTTGTCACGGCGGTGTCACACCGGTTTACAGATTCCAGCCATGGATTCTGCTCTCTCTGGGCTTGGATAGGGCCTCCCTAGACACAATGGAAGCAAGAAACTGAGGCTTAGCCCTGACTCGCAGATCAGGATTCAAGCCAGAAAACTGTGGCAAGGGACCCCTAGACAGGTGCATAAACCAGAGGCACTGATTTCCCTTTTTCACAGGAGCCCAGTTGGCTCTAGGACTAACAAGGCAACGTGATATTGGGGATCCAGGCCCTCCAACCTCAAGGGCGGCCCTCACCAACACAGTCTCAGAGGTACAACATGGTCACTGCACAGAACACCTACTCTATAGCGCTATCTCATGCAGACAATGGCCTTTAAGCACCACAGAGGCCGATTCACATCCCAGAGGTTGGACACCATGTGGCCAGACTTAGCCACAGCAAGGCTAGGGAGTAGCCCAGCCTCAGCTTCTCTCTGCGTTCTAAAACATCTCTTCTCCAAGTGTAATTTCATATCTGAGAGGTAGAAACTGTGTCTTAGTCACTTTTCTGTTACTCTAACCAAATGCCTGAGGCTGGGAAGTTTATAAAGGAAAACAGTTTGTTTGGCTCATGGTTCTAGGGGCCAAGAAGTCCCAGTATGGTGCCGGCCCCTGCTGGGCAACTGATGAAGCCATGTGCTGTGTGAGGGGCATCATATAGTAGACAGAAAATATATGCCAACAAGAGCTCACTTTTATAATGAAGCCACTCCCTGTGAGTGGACTGATTTGTTTCTTCATGTAGATAGAACCCTCGTGACCTGATCACCTCTCAAAGACCCCACTTCCCAATACTGCTGTGTTGGGGACCAAGTTTCCAATATATGAACTCTAAGGGATACATTCAAACCATCATCAATTATTTATATGAAAACACTGGCCCATGAATTGCCTTTTTTCTTCCTTTTTCCATGAGGATACTGTGGAGTTTCCCACAGACCTCATGACATGGGACAACCCTGCTTCCATGACAGCTAATGGATCTGGGCTGGTAGAACTGTGCATTTACCTGTTTCTAGGTCTCCACGTTTCATGCAACAAACTCCCATAGAGAAAACTAGCATTGACAAAGTCTCTTTAAGGGCCTCAGTAATCTTTAAGATGCAAATGGACCCCCAGAACTGGACAGACAACTGAATTAGATGTCACAGGAAAATGTGTGACAATGGAAACAGATCAGATATATCAGGCCAGCCCTGGCCACACACTTGTGGCCTCCCATGACCACCTGGGGGGGCGAAGATCTGGTGTTTGAGAGCAGAGATATTTCTCGCTAGTCCCTGAAGCAACAACTGGGTGTCAGCCTAGTGCTCAGTGAACCCCTTGCATTTTGTGACCGTTGCCATGTGGCCGGGACTTAGCCTCTAAAGCTGTGAGACCCTTGGCTGATGATTCTGAACCTCTGTTTGTTCATCTTTCAAATGGTGCAACACTTCAGGAGCCTTTCAAGAGCAACCAGGGGTCACAGGAAGCAGCGTGCATAGTGCTAAAGCAGAAGTTCTGCAAAGAGTCAACCCCGGCCACTCACAGGGTGGACAGATTGGCAGAGAAATCCCTATGGGGGAAAGGCCAGCTCCAAAATGCCACCCTCCACCTCCCCAACCTTCTGTGACTCTCCAGGGTGGTGAAGCACCTCCTGCAGTTGGCATTCAAAGCCTTCACCATCCTGGCCTCTACCCACTTTGCAAGAGAACTTTCTGTACATCTTTTGGATTGTGGATTCCCTTGAGTCCAATTTTCCTGAGCCAAGGGGTCCTCCATGAAGAGCAGGCCCTCTCTGTGGTCAGCTGCACAAACCATTCCATCTTGGGAGGGGAGGTCGGAAGCAGGCACACTCACAACCAGCATTTGTAAACACATGCCTGCTTTATAACATCAGCAAACAGAGCATGTTTTTCTACTTAACAGGAAATGGAACCCAGTGGCTGGGCTCCCCACCGGGGCCCCAAGGCTCACATGCACGTGGCACATGAAAATGGGACAAGACCAGTGACCAAGGGTCGGGGGTGATGGTGTTCTCTGGTTTGCAGAAGAAATTCCCAGCAGCACACACACATCGAGAGCCTCCTGCACTAGACCTGCCTCTGTGCCCAGTAGCACTGCCTGCTGACACTGGAGCGCTGCGCCTCTTTCCCTGGAACTCCAGCTCAGTCAGAGACAAAGGCAACGAAATGCATTTCTAACTAGCAAGTCTTCCCTGTCACAAGACCTTGAATGTCAACCCTGACGGCAACAGGGAAGCCCCAGGCTATTGTCAGGAGCTGCAGCCAAGCCTCAGAATGACACAATTGCACCAGAACCCTGAGCGGCCTGAGGAATTAAAAAAAAAAAAAAAAAAAACCCTTCCCCTCCGCCTCCTTCCTCGGGGGTGGGGCCGACGGGGGGCGGTCTCGGCAGGCAGCGAGGCTGCGCCATTCATGGCTTCGGGGTCGCAGGCCCCACGCGGAGACAGGAAGGCTCCGGCAGCTGATTGGGCCTCGCCGCCCGGGGCTCAGCCAATCCGCTGCCTGGGAAGTCGGGCCATTCATGAAAGCGCCTGGAGAAAGCGCGGGGGGTGGGGCTCGCCGGGTTATCTCTGGGCCTCGAGGGTTGTTCTAGGGGCACCGGCCTTACGTCCTAGCTACGCCGGGTCCAGCCCCTTGTAGGAAAGACCCCGGCCGGCGGCTGAGGAACAGGGCAGGCTTTCTGGAATGCCTCCCGGACAGGGCCTGGCAGCCAAACGCGCCCTCCTTCAGTCACAGTGGCCATGAAGTCATTTTTTTCCCCTGCTGATTGAAATCATCTGTTTTCAGTTCCCTAACAAGTTCATTGAGTTCCCTCTGAGGCTGGGGCCCCTCGGCTGCCTGCCGAGTCGGAGCCTATAGCTGTGGCCCAGACTTACACAATTTCATCTTCTTGGATTTACAGGACTCTGGTTTCCAGAGACCCTGTAAAGACGCATTTGTGCAAGTCCTGGGTGGGCCTCAGCCAGGATCTTTTATAAATGGGGTTTGCTGGCCTCTGTCCCCAAGGGCTGGCCCTGGCTCCCAAGTCTTCCAATTTCTGGGGCCCCAGATGACACAAGGCCAAGTGGAGCCCAGAATCCCACATGCCTGCTCTCTCAAAGTGTTCTGGTATCCCCACAGGATGGGACTCTCCTTTCTTCTTGTGGTAAGAGGCCTTAAATGCCTGCGCGGGCTGGTGTCCTGTTCTTTTGGGGCGTGGCCCTCCCGAGCTTTGGAGACGGGAGGGTCTGCTTCTGCACTTTCCCTAGGGTGGTGTGGGTGGGTACCTGCCAGTTGGCTTGGCACCTGGCCTACTGTCTGAGCCTCAGGGCCCTCTTCTAGAAAGTGGCATGAGGACAGCTGTGGTCACGTGAGCACTGGGTAAAGTGCCCAGCATGGGGCCTGGCACGTGGTGAGAACTTAGTCACCAATTTTGGTTGTTGTTGATGATGTCAGTAGGACACAGGGGACAAAAAAGAGGGTCGCATGCCACTTCCGGGCACCGGGAGCAGGACACAGAGCCAGCAGGGAGTAGTGGACTCAAGAGCCCTTGGGACCCCCTTCTCACGCCACGGTCAATCACCCCTACAGTGGCACAAATGAGCCACTGAGCGTGAGTGCCAGGGGAATTTTTCTCAATGGAAAGATTTCTTCATAGCAAGAGTTTCACCAACCCCTTGGGGGCCGTTGATAAGGAGGCCCGGCTTCTTGACTTCCAAGTGTGTTACGTAAGCCCGAGAGACTGATCAAAAGGGGAGCATGTGGCTCCGGAGAGTGGGCGGGCAGCTCTGCAGCTGTTCCAACTTTCGGCTGCCTTCCCAGGCCTAAAAGACTCAGGCTCTTGGGCTTGTCCGAACCGGACTGGGGAATGTGAGGTATGGAATCAGCGCAGAGGTGCCAAGGACACCGACTGCAGGGAAGGCTGAGGGCGGGTCCCTCTCTCCACCTTTCCAAGCAGCCAGAGCCTCCCCAGCAGCAGCCTCTGTGTTTAGGGTGGACAGAGAAGGGTGCCCCACCCCTGGGCCCTCCTGTATGACGGTTCATATAGGTTCACCTGGCAGGGCAAGGAAACCAATACCAGGGCCCAAGGCCAGTGCTTCCCTGGGCCACAGGAGGCTGGGAGGTGAGGCCCACTGAGCACAAAGGAAGCAGGAAGCAGAGCCAACTGAGTGAGGAACGTAGAACCTACCACTTCTCACTTCTGCTCCAGGCCAAATGGGCCCCTTTTTGTGTATTTTCTTAAACTGAAGGTGTTGGGGGTAGAAAGGTTCATGAGTTTCCCAATCTGTCTCTGCATTCTGGCTTCAGCAATGGAGAATAGGGGGCTGGGGATATAGCTCAGTGGAATAAGCGCCTGCCTAGCAAGCGCAGCGTCCTGAGTTCGATCCCCAGTACCGCTAAAAAAAATAAAAAAATTAAAAAAAATTTAAAAAAAAAGAAAGCAATGGAGAGTAAACTTAAAGATACTCAGTGACCTTTTAATGTGGCTCAGTGGCATAGAGAAGCCTTAAGGAACTTCTAGACTGGCCACGTATCCCTGGAGCTTCCTTTTCTCCCGTACAGAGTGGTGACTATGATGGAGGCTCAGGAGTAGCTAGTGGACACAGTTAGAAAAGCTTTCCATGCCCCCACGCCCCACTAATGTGTTTAAAATAGGTAGCACATGACATGGCGTTTAGAAGTTGTGGATATAATTGAAAGTATATCAGTCAGCATGAGTAAGGTTATGCTGCAGTAACAAGTAGTCCCCCAGAGCCCAAAGGCTTAAAGAAAAACTGGCAATTTTTTTTTGTAAAGGGCTGGATAATAAATATTTTAGGCTTTGCTAGCCATGCAGTCAGCGTTGTAACTTCTATATTCTGTCACTAGCACAAAGCAGCTCCAAACAGTACATAAATGAATAGGCCATGTTTTGATAAAACTTTATTTATAAAAACAAGTGGTGAGCCAAATTCAGGCCACAGGCTGAAGTGTGCTGATCTCTGGCTTAAGATAACAAAGATTGACTTTTCACTTATGCCACATATCTAAGGAACAGTGGAAATCTGCTCGAAGCATGCTCTCAGGACCCATGTTGTTGGAGAATCCACATCTACCCATGCTCCCATCACCATAGAGAATAGACTCATGTCTGGCTCTTGAAACTTCTTCCATAGTGACCCAGATCCCTTCTATTCACATTGTGATCATGTGGCCACACCTGACGTTACTGAGGATGAGAAAGACAGTCCTTCTATTTGCCCAGAGGGCCGTGGGCTAGACCTATTTGTAAATACTCTTGAGACTGTGACCTCATAAGTTAGAAGACCTATTGTCTGGACCCCTCCTTGGGGCTCTGGGCAGCCCCCAAACACCTGTGGATCACCACCTGTGAGAGCAGGTGTGAGCAGGCACTGTCTTGATCCCTCCAGGCTTAGTGCAGCACCACATTTATGACTGTACTTCCTCTAGATTGGAACCGTGAGTTTACTTCTGCTTCTCATCTGCAGAACAAGAAAAGGTATCCTGGAGCCAGGGTGGGTCACATGAAGACCCAGTGTAGGGAAGGGGTTTCCGGTGAATTTGTGCCTCTACATTTAGCTGTCATTCTGGGATGGGATGGTAGGTGGTGCTAGCTTTCAGAAGCTAGGCCTAGGCTGAGGAATGAATGAGACTCCCAGGTAGGAGAGAAGAGAGAAATTTGGTTAACAATGAACAGAACATGACCAATCATGCATCTGGCCCAGGTGCTGTCCAGACCCACTCAGACCGCCAAAGGGAGGAAAGGGAGGGGTTCCAGTGGGATTAAACCACTCACAGGCCCATCCTGGCACTGCTCAGACATCTTCCTACCACAGGGCTTTTGCACATTCAGTGCCACCCTTAGGTATCCATGTACCCCTGCTTCAGGCCTTTATCCACATTCGAGGCCTTTCCTCAATGTTATTCTAAAACTCTAGCCCCTGCCCTAGCCCTAACCTTACTCAGCTTTCTGTCAGTCCCTTGTGTGTAATTGTCCCTGAAGCTTGTGTCTCCTTCCAAAAGACTGGAGTTTTATTTTGATTCTTAGGCGAAGCCTCTACTCCCTAGGATATTAGCCCACTCTGGGCACAATTTTGTTTGCTGCAGCACCCTCTGTGCCTGGGCAAGTGCCATGCACATAGTAGGTATGCCGCGCATGCTCACCAAGTGAAGAAATTTGTGTTCCTGAAACCAGATAGCCACAGGCCACCTCTGTGCCAGTTTTCAGAGGAGGAAATAACAGGTAAACATCCAGAACCATTGCACCAAGCATTGGCCTTAGAAGCACCCAGGGGTGCTCATGCAAACCAAGGACAGCCCAGTAAGATGAGCAAGGGCTGTGAAATCAGTGTAGAATCTCCACGTAGCTCGTGGGCCATCTGAGCTGCGGCAACAGTTAGGGAGCAGAAGGCAGCCCAGCTGCGGTCAGGAGCGGCTCCCCTGCCTGCACCTCTAGCCAAGGATCCTCCAGCTTCACAGATGTGCAGATGCCTCCATTGTGACCTGGGCCCTGTGGAAATCACCCTGCATGGGAAAATAGCACTAAAACAGAAGAAAATGATCAAGAAAGGTCCCCTGTTAAGTCTGAAGAGATGTATCTATTACAGGAGAAATTTTGATGCATGAGGCAGGGTGTGAGAACAGCACAAAAATTAGGAATTCTGCAGGGGATTGCCTGCCAGAAAAAGGAGAATCTCTTCCAGTGGAAAGTAGATATTCTAAAATTAGGAGCCAGGAGGTGGGGAAGTGAAAAACCCCTCCTCATCTTTCCCCAACCCTGTGGCTTTCAGCCCTACCTCACCCAATCTTTATTGCCTCAGACTTCCAGATCTTCAGAAGGAAGCAGGATGAGTGGAATCCAGCACAGAACACATTGGAGCTGCATCTTGTTTGCAAATATTGCATCAAAACTTGCAACTTTATTCAGCTAGCTGGTGTGCATCCAGGTGGGACCTGGTGTGCAGACACCCAAGCCAGCTCCACCTTCCCGGGCCTCAGCTGAGTCTCGTGGGCTCCAGGAGGCACTAGGTGGCATGTGTGCCCAGGCCACAGGGACCCAGGGAGCTCTGCCCAGAGAAAAATGGCCAGGCCACCCTCTTTAGACTCCTGCGAGCTCAGAAGGGCCTAGGCTGCTCCCTGAGCTGTGAGTCAGTATGGACATTGAGAAATAGACTGTCCCCAGCCCATTCTGGGCTTGTAGCTTTGGGGAAAAATGGGATCTGTCATGTAATACACCCAACCCAGCAGAAGGCTTCCAGGGCAATGGCCCTTGCAGTCTTCTACAAGCAGCAGAGGAAGTGTAAAGCAGGCAGTGTGGGGCCAGCCCCAAGGTGACTGACTGTGGTCAGTTCAAGTGGCAAGTCTGAGGTTGGTAGAGTCTGTTCCCAGACTGGCCTGCCAGCAAGTCAGATGATTCTGAAAACTCTTCTTCTGGAGCTGGAGGGCAAGAGGGGCTGGGGTCATCCAGGCTCTATGTCCTTAGGCTTGTGTCCAAAAATAGCCCTTTCTTCCTGTGCTAGGGGGCTCTGGGCCATGGGCCCTGCAGTAAATGTTAGTTTTAAAGGCAGACAGACATCTGGAAGCACCAACTGGCCACATGCTGATGGTCAGGCCATGGCTAAGTATCACGTGGCTCTGGGTGTCATCTGGCCCTGGAATACTCTGGATCCTGTCTCCTTCATTGAGCAAATCATGCACATGTTCAGAGCTCAGGTCACAGCGGTGGGCATGTTGGGGCTCAAAGGGGTACACCCCAGGACCACTGAGGTGGGGACTGTCTTTCCACTGCTCCAGGGACCCTGTAGCCACCACCCCGGGAAGGAGGCTGTCCCCTGATCTGCTGCTGCATCCCTACCAACGAGGCTTGTCCGGCTGCCTGGTGTGAGTCATGGGTCTGCTGTCAGGATTCAGAAGCTGGAGCCGTTTCCTGCAGATAAGGGGTAAGTGCAAGGGAAACCTGGCGGGAGGTCACCCCACTGCCGGAGAGTGCTTCCTCCAGAGCCCCCCCAGTGCTAATTAGCCATTCCAAGCATAGTTTCAAAAACATTTAGGGATTTCCTCATCGGAATAAACTTCCTCCTGTGTTATCTTCATTTTTGGCATCTGATAGGGTCCTTTTTTGTCTTTATTTGTTTATTTTCTTTCGCTCCAAGATTCAGGGTGGACAGCGCTTAGCCCTGCTGCAGGCGGATGGGCAGGTGAGGACAGGGACTGTTGGCAGACTGCCAGCCCTCCTCCTGCACCAGGCTGTCTCTGCTTCGCTGGCAGGTCGCAAACTGAAGCCTCTCAAGACAAGAGTAATCCTGGAGGTGTCCAGGTAAGCTTGCGACAGGTAAGGGGACAAGGGGGCTTTCCCTTGGGCACAAGCAGGATTGCAGAGTGGTCCAGAGGCTGAAATGGAAGCTGCAGCCAGAAACAGTACCTGGTTGCCACTCCCTTCTGGAAAGGAGTCCTTGGCCTGGGCCTTGTCTATGGTCTAGAGGCTCCCTAGTGCCCTTACTGCTTTGTGTACCCCATCTCCAGGCCAGTTGCATCCTGTGACAGCACACATGCCTCCTGGGCAGTTTGGCCACAATAGGTGATTTCCTGCAAGATCGGCCAGTGCCTGGAGCCTGGGCCTCTCTGTGATGGAATGGGTGGGATGAGCCTTATTTGGAGCTGGACACTTTGTCGGGAAATGAGCTAGAGTCTGGCAATGGGACTAGTGCCACTATGTGTTGTTTGTGGAGAAAGTGTCCCTGGAAGGACCCTTTCAGCCCTCTGAATGTGGCCAACTGAGGGCCACATGGCCTTGCTCCTGGGAACAATAATAGCACAGCCACCCTGAGAGAGGATGTTGGTGCCTGTTGGAGCACCCGCGCTCACCAAAGCACAGGGTCCAGACAAGAGCCCAGCTCGTGATGGGGGAGCATGCTCACGCAGCATCAGGGCCACTTTCACTGTGGACCAGGGTGACTGTGTCCCCTACCTGAGGCTGGGTGGGTGGAGCTGGGGCACTAGTGCAGCAAGGGGCTGGGCCAAGCCTAGTGAGGGAAGCATGGGGGAGGGGAGGGGAAGGGAAGGAGGAAGGGATGAAGGAAGGGGAAATGAGTAGCTCGTAAGACAGATGCATGGATGGTTGGGTTGGTACAAGGATAAAAGAAAGGAAGAGAGGGTAGGTGGGTGGTGATGGATGGACCGAAGGAGAAAAGAGAGGGAAGGAAAGAGGAAGAGTAGATACAAAGATGGGTGGTGAAAGGAAACAAGGACTGGTGGGTGGGTATGTGGATGGGCAGATGGGGATAGGGAGAGGAATGGATGGAAAGAAGCAAAGGAGGGAGAAAAGGCGGGAGGGAAAGATGAAGACGGGAGAGGAGGGAAGGACAGAGGGAGGGACGGAGGGAGGGAGAATGGAATATGCCAGGAAGCATCAAGATAGTTTCAACCATGTTGTTTCATGGGGTACTTTGTATCCACCTGTTACCCAGGGAGAGAGTAAGAAACAAATCCTGTAGAAGCCAATCCTGGGCCCCTGTCGGCTGCTGCACCTTACAGAAGTTTGCACAGATGCTTCCCAGGCACCCTCATGGTCTTGCCATCCCAAGACGCAGTGAGTGGCTTTGTTCCAGCAGCAAATCCGCATGCTGTCCTCTGCCCTCCCTCCTCCCCAACCATGGGTCGGTCTCCCAGGCCTGATGTCCAACCCTGCAGCTCGCTCCACAGAGGCCCAGGAGGCCTGTCTGCAAGCCTAGCCCTGACCCCAGTGACAACAGACCTCACGTGCGTGATGCTGTCCACAAGGCAGACCCTTACGTTTGGTGTTTTGTCTCCTCTCTTGATAGCTGCCGAGCAGACAGGGCAGCAAAGGCAGTGAGGGCTGCACACGGCCAGCACAGGCGGAGCCAGGGGCCCTGGTAGGCCAGGTCCAGAGTCTCTGTACTGAGGAAGACAATCCCTAGACAGGAAGAAAAAGCAAGGGGGAGGGGGAGGATGGGACTGAGGTCTGACATAAGGCCGAAGTGTCAGGGGAGGACGTCATGGTCTGGCAAGCAACTGAGCAAAAGGGTTGTGGGTAAAGGGTATTTTAAAGACATTTTTTGTGTCCTGATTGCTATCATTCAGCTATTGTCTCCCAGAGGCCCCTGTACCAAATGCTTCATCCCAGAAAAGCACTAGTAGGAGGCAGGGCACCTTTTAAGGCAAAGCACAACGTAAGAGGTGGGGCCTAGAGAGAGGACTTTAGGTCATTGGTACCATTTCCTGACTAGGACTGGAGCACCCTGGCCTCCTCCTCCTCCCATTTTGCTTTCTGGAGATGAGGTGAGAAGCTTTGCTTCACCACAAGCCTCGAAACAATAGGACCAACCAATCATGGACTGCAGCTTCCAAAACTATGAGGCAAAATACACCTTTTCTCTTCATAAGTGAATTGTCTCACGTATTTTTTTTACGGTAATGGATAGCTGACTGACACAATGGCCAGTGACACTGTTTCCTGCTCACCTAATAAAATCTGTGTGAGAAACTGAAGCAGAAATTACTACCCAAAGTTCCTCTCTCCACTGGCAGAATGCAGATGTTGTTCAGCTCGACATCATGACCTGCTGAAACATTCTGTTTCCCACCTTTCCTGGGAGCTGGGGTGGTCATAAGGCTAACTGTACCTCAAGCTATGGAGTATGCTGGGGCTCCTAGGAAAGGGTTCATCTTTTTCATCTGGTACTCCTGCATTCCTTCCACAGTTCCCTTCCTGTGAGGACGGGTGAAATGATGCCGGAAGCACAGCAGCCATCTTGCAACCATAAAGACAGAAGTCAGAGACCAAGGATGGTGAGCCAGAGAGGCGGAACCTGGACCAGTCATGGCACAGTGGAGCTGCCACACGAGCCCTTGATAGACAGGCCACCTGTTATGCTGCCATGGGTGGCTTCCCCCTTGCTGCATCCACATGTAGCTCTATATGGCATGACCATCAGTGAGAAGCCAAATGCACACATTGAGTTTCCTCCAGAGAAACCAAGATGTGGCCATCTTTAAGTCACAGAAGCCTGGGGGATGGGTCCTGCTCCCTGACAGCTCCCCAACTGATGGTACCCAAGGACCAAATCTCCTCGTGTTCCACAGACCATTAGCCTTCCTCTCTGTTTCCAGTTCATAGCAATTAGCAAGGACAGCCTCTTTGCTTGAACTTGGGCCAAGTTTGTGCCCATTCTCTGGACAGAGCACCCTGAGTCTTCTTCCCCGGCACCCAAGGAACTAGAAGCCAGCTCTAGAGGTGACCTCGAAATGCCAGTGAGGTCAGACAGCCCCAGGAGACACTGGAGAGGGCTAGATTAGTCAAGAGTTCTCCAGGGAAAGAGAACAAATGGGTATGCTCATGTCTGTATGTGTGTGCAAAGAGAGAGATGGATGTTAAGGACTTGGCTTGTGCACCGGTGGAAGCTGCAGGTCTGAAATCTGCAGTGCGCAGAAACCCAGAGAGATGCTAACATGGGCACTCACTGAAGGAGTCTGCTCTCAGAACCTCTTCCTCCCGGGACCTCAGTCTTTCTCTAAGGCCCCCCACTTGCTACATGAGCCCGCCATACCCTGGGGGTCACCTGCTTTGCCAGAGTCCACTGAGAAAACGTTACTCTCATCTGAAAACACATTCACAGCAACCTCAGCCTGGAGTGTCACCTCCCACTAGATATGGCAGCCTGAGCCAGGAGCCAGCACAAGGGCCTGCCAAGCCTGTGTCTTTCCAGGGGTCAACTGTCATCCAGATCACAGAATCACAAGCTTCGTTGGACCCTGGAGGTTGTCTTGTCCAGGCATCTGCTTGAAGAATGAATGTTCCTTGCCTGAGCCTCATGACCAGCTGGGTGGGGCTTACAGCTCCTGCCTGATTTACTTCACAGCTATTCAAAATCTACACTGGTCTGTGTCATATGTACACACGTATGTGCTCACATACATGTGAACACAGAGCCAGTGCATACATATACACACACTTTGATACACACTCAGACCTGCACAGTGCTCACACATAAGCACACCCAAAGCATGCACATGTGTGTGCACGCACAAATGTAAATACACACAAATACAAACCTACACATATAGTTATCTGCGCACACATATGCACACACATAGCCCTTGGATAACTCAATCTCACTTGTGACAAAAGTCTCTGACACCGAGATAAAGCACCTGCTAATCTACCACACAAAAGTTGGGCCTTCTTTGCTATAGGGGTGTTATTTACATGCAAATTTGTGCTACCAGAGCCCTTTCTTATAAGGTGCCTACTGTCTTTGCAATGCAGGCCTCCTGGAGCAGAGTTTCACAGGTAGAGCAGAGAAGCCTCAGTTACCCTGGATGCAGGAGCTCAGCGCTGCTTAGTGAACCAGGGCTCATGAGGCCACAGCCCCATGAGGTGACAGCCTCTTTCTTCCATCCTGACACAGCCAGTCTGAGTCTGTGTTTCTGCGAGTTCTCAGGAGATGCTCATGTGGCCAGCCTGCGGCCCTCTTTGAGTAACTCTGTGTGGAAGCCGCGCCTCACCCAGGTTTGGACGTTGGCTAATTCAGGAACAGAAGATGAGCCCCTTCCAGACTGCTGTTTACTTGTCTCTGAAGGCTCTATCGCCAGGGCCCTTTCATGTCTGGTCTCATCTTCAAGCACAGCATGGTGGGAGGAGAACGGGACACAAAAGGAAAGTCCAAAGGACAGCCATAATACCTGCAGTGGCCACGGGAGGTCCTGAGGTCAAGGTCAGCCCTTGGCCAGTCAGAGAGGCATGGGTGGAGGCCTTGTCCACAGGTGTCCCAGAGACAGAGCACTGGCGAGGAAGCCAGTATCCTGTGTGAGGGGCCAGACAGACTCCAGCCTGCATTGTCCCAGGAAAGAAAGCTAATCTGAGCAGGTCACACAGGCTGGTCAGTGTCAAGGGACGAGACACATCACACCGCCCATTCCTGGGGGAGAAAGGACCCTGTCTCTGAGACCCTGGAGTCAGATATCTTGTCCCAGGTCCTAGAGCCGCTGGGATGAATGGCCCCTGGGGTCTAGGCAGGAGAGAGCCCCTCAGACTCAGGGCTGCTCTCCCTGGAGATAGGTCCTTGAGAGACAAGTAAAGGTGCAGGAGTTTCTTCTGTCTTGCAGAGGCCTGGACCATAATCCACATTGGCTGTCCATGCTGATCTAGGCTAACGTTACACAGACAGGATGTTTGTGCTGATGCCACGCCAGGGGCTCAGGGTACTGGTCCTCTCTAATTCTTTCTGTGGAGACTCACAGTGAAGCCAGGTCAGGCCAGATGCCACCTGAGTTCCTAGTCTAGCCTAGCACTGGCAAGGATCAGGAGAATCTTTCTCTGCCTCAGTTTTCCGTACTGTAATTTGGAAATAATCGTACCAACCACCACCCATGCTTATACTGAGGGTTGGAGATTGTGAGATAGTGACCATAACACAAAATTATGTGACCCTAGGGGGCTGGTGACATAGCTCAGCAACACAAGCACCTGCTTGGCATGTACAAGGTCCTAAGTTCAATTCCGGTACTAAAAAAATTATTTGACCTATACAAAGAAAAATTCCATATCCCCACAGTCAAGAATTTCCCAAACTTGTCTGCTCCTAAGAAACTCCCAAGATGCTTGTGAGAAATGCAGGTTCTCTAGCCCCATCCATACTGCATGGAACCTAGAAGTCTGCATTTTTACAAAGCACCTTCCCCCCATAATTTCTCTGAGATGGGACTCTTGGGAAATATGTCCCCTTCTAACAATCTGCAGCAGGCACAGCCTGACTTTGCAGGGGGTTTGGACAAAGCACAGGACAAAAGGAGGCATTAGGAATGTCAAGGGCAAGCGGTCTCACATGGGTCTGACGTGTCGCTAGGCTAGACCTGACGCCAGGAAACAGGTGTTCTGGGTCACACTCCCAGTAGACTCGGGTGCAGCATTGCATTCTGCGATCACCCATTCCAATATGTGACAGAAAAAGGGCAGGTTGGCCTCTGGCCATTCCAAGGGTGTGGTGGGGGGAAAACGGACTCGAAGTCAGGACTCGGGCACAGCCTGGCTCTGTCACTCACAGCCCTGTGGCTTTGGGCACATTCTGCACCCTCTTGCTACTCGAAGCTGGCAGCATCTATATGACAAGGAATGTGTTAGAAATGCAGGACAACCCCCCATTGCTCGTGCGCGCGCACACGCACACACGCGCGCACACACACACACACACACACAGAATCTTCATTCTAAAAAGATCCCCAGGGCTTTCTCATGCATTTGGAAGTTTGGAAGCATTATGTTCCCCTCTCTGAGAGTTGATATTATGAGCTGCAAAGCCAGGAAAAACTATATGACAATAAGAATCCCTACAGCTCCAAATACCCTAAACCCTGTCTAGAACTGACTTAAACAATCAAGAAATGTGTTGGCTACTGTCACTGGCAATCCAGGGCTAGATGGGCATCAGGATCAGTGCAATCCAGGGTATCACGTCTACTTCTGGCTCTGCCCTGTTCCACCTGTGGCTGCAGTGTCGTTCTGGGGCCAGATGCCTGCAGCTCACCATGCTTCACATCTACACAATATCCACATCTGCACACGGCAGTGATGAGCGGGAAGGGGCAGGGCTCTGAGACCTGAGAGATATCCCCTCCCAGTGTATTCTTTGAAGAGAAAGGAAACGCTTCTGTCCAGAAAACTCAAAGACTTTCTCTTACATCGCATTGGCCTGTGTCAGCCTGTGGCTAGTCACTGAATTGATTTATGCCTGAGTTCCTGGGCTGGGTACGGGCAGATATATGGGCTCATTCTCAGGTCCAGCTATAAAACTGATGACAGGACTGCCTGCCGAGTCCATCTTTCTGCATGAACCCAGCTCAGAACGGTATACAGTATACAGGAGAGAAGAGGGATCGGCTTCTACCTCATGCTGGTCACTACAAACTCCTTGTCTCATGAGTGGCTTCCCACTGACCACAGTGCCTAGAACACAGTTATTCCTCATAAAAGGACAATAATCCTTGATCTCGATTGTTTAGCACCTCTGGAAGATCATATTCTCCACAGATGGCCATAGCTCTATACTCGGCCCTGTGTGGTCTTCCATTCCCTGTTAAGAAGCAGAGTCTATTTTCTCCTCCCCTGAAATGGGGGCAGGTGATGCGTGACCACCACGGCCAATAGAACATGACAGATAAAATGCTGCCTGCCTTCAAACAGTGACTCAGCTTCCTCTCTGTGCTGTCTGTTAGAGCCATTGCCTTTGGGACCCAGCCACTGTATTATAAGGAAGCCCAGGCCGTATAGGAGGCTGGGTGTAGGTGCCCCAGTTGATAGCCCTAGCAGGACCTCAGCCAAAAACCCATCTCACCTACCAAACATGAGAATGAATACATTTCAGCTGATTTCAGCATCTGCCTCTGACCTGCTAGCTGAAGTCCCAGATACCATGGAGTAGAAGACAAGCCACCCTGCACTGCACTCCACGGAATCAATAAGCATTTAAAAAGTATTGTCACTCTGACAGACGAATTGATGATCCCCAAAATGTCCACATTCTAATCTCTACACCTGTGACTATGTGTATTTAGGTGACAAAAGGGACTTTGCAGGTGGAAAGAAGGATCTTGTAATTAGCCAGGTGAGCACAGTGTAATCAAAAGGACCATGAAGATCAGAGTCAGTAGTACTGAGACATACCATGTCAGAAGCAAGCGATCAGGGTGATGTGGGGAAGGGGGCCCAGGGCAAGGTGACTTCTGACATCTGGAAAGGAAAAAGAACTGTTCTCTCCAAAGCCTCCAGAAGGAACACAGCCCTGTGGACCACTTGATTTTAGACTTCTATTCTCTGGAGGCCCAGAAGAATAAATCTCCTTTGTGTTACCATAGATGGTCACAGCTGTATACTAGGTCCCGTGTGCTCTTCCACTAATTTGTTAATAGTGGCCATAAAAACCTAATGCAGGTTTTTGATAATGATTTTGATTTTGAAACTAGATATAGGACTCTTCAGACTCTGTTTCCTCTTGTGTCAGTTTTGTTAACTTGTCATCTTTTGAGAGTTTTTGTTTTAAATTGTGCATTTCTTTTTTATTATGCTTATTATTGCAATTTAGGTATATATAATTGAAAAAGTTTTAAATTCTGTCATAAGTGGCTTCATCTGCCGCCGCCTTTCTCCAACAGATGAGAACATCTTCTTGCTCCCATCTGCATCTGGTGCACAGTCTTTTGGAGACCAAACACTGTACCTTCAATTAAGCTGCTGAGCTCTGATGGAGAGATATTTGAAGTCGATGGTGAAATTGCCAAACAGCCTGTGACAATCAAGACTATGTTCAAAGATTTGGGAGTGGATGATGAATGAGATCCAGTTCTCCTACCAAATGTTAATGCAACAATATTTAAGAAGGTCATTCAGTGGTATACCCACCACCAGGATGACCCTCCTCCTCTTGAGGATGATGAGAACAAAGAAAAACGAATGAATGATATCTCTGTTTTGAACCGAGAATTCCCGAAAGTTGACCAAGGAACCCTTTTTGAACTTATTCTGGCAGCAAACTACTTAGACATCAAAAGTTTGCTTGATGCTACGTGCAAGACTGTTGCCAATACGATCAAGGGGAAAACTCCTTTTTAATATAAAAAATGACTTTACTGGAAAGGACGAAGCCCAGGTATGCAAGGAGGACCAGTGGTGTGAGAAGTGAAACACTGTGCCTGACAGTATAACACTATAAGGATGGTTTCAAATACCAGCTGTACAGGTGTGTTTATAATTGTTAATATTAGACAAACAAGAGGGAAGTGCAGCAGCAAGTCAATTAAATTAGCATAATATTGTTCTCACTGCATGTGTAGTTTGAGTACAGATTCCAAACCAATGGCTAAATGTCTTCTAGTCTGAGCAAAAGTTGCTCTTTTTCTTTACTGTGAATAAAACTGGACTGTGGGTTCTCTGTTAAAAAAAAATTCTGTCAGAGTTGTCAAGCTTTTTGTATCAATTTGTTGATAATGTTATCTCTTGTAAGTCTGTAAAAGCTGTGAAGTCTGTAAAAGCTCTTCTTTTCATTCTTGACATTTATGGTTTGTGTTTTCTTTTTTTTTTTTTTGGTCAGTTATGTTAATTGATTTGTTTTGTTGTTTGTCTTTTCAAAGAACCAGCTTTTCACTTTGTCAGCGTTCTGTGTTGTCTCTCTGAGTTGTGTCTCATTGGTTTCTGCCCTTCTCTTTAGGACTTATTTCGTCTTCCTTAACTTGGGTTTATTTCCCTCCTGCTTCTCTAGCAATGTTGGTCATTAATTTCAGACTTTTCTTCTTTGTGAACAGAAGTCCTTATAGGTATAACTTTCCTTTTAGCTCTGCCTTGACTGCAGGGTATATTCTTGTTATGCCTGGGTTATGACTGTTCTGGTATATTCTTGTTATTATTCAGGATTCCAATACTTTTATGGAGACTTATTTTACAGACCAACATATTATTTGTCTTGGTGAACATATTATGTGCATTTAAAAAGAATACTTATTCTGCAATAATTCTGAAAAGCAGTTTCTACAAATATCAGTGTGTATAAGACTCAAAAGACGTAAAAGTGACAGAACAGAGACAAGTCAGAGAAATAACTGAACTGTAGGATAATTAATAGTGTTTTCCAAATCTTCTATGTATTTACTTTTTTGCCCAGTCCTTCTATCAATTACCGGGACAGATGGAGTTGGATACTTTTTTATGGTTGTAGAGTTATTTATCTTTTCAGTCTTTTCTCATGTGTTGTGAATTTCTGTTAGGTACATGCATATTTAAAATTGTAGTGAACTCCTGGTAAAGTGTCCCTTTCATTATTACAAAATGATCCTTTTTATTTCACTTTATTTTGAAGTCTATTTTATCTGAGCCACTCTAGCATTTATATGTTTACTGCTTGCATGGTAGACCTTTTCTGTATTACTTCATATTTAAACTATATCTCTCTTATAGATACATAGTTGAGTCTTATGTTTTGTAACCAGATAACCCTTTCCTTCAAATTAAAATATTCATACTACTAATATTTAGTGTAATCATTGATATGGTTAGATTTAGGTCTCTCATGCTATTACTTGTTTACTATTTGTCCACTCTATTTTTATTTTTATATTTCCTCCTTTTACCCTACTTTGGAAAATTTGAAATTTATTTTAGTATTTTATACTGCAGTAAAAATATTTCCTTCTGGTCATTTTTATATTTCTTCTCTACTGAGATTTGTAATTTTTTCATTTCTTTGATTTGTCTTCCTTCACCTCTTTAAGTGTAATTACAATAGTTCTTTTAAAGTCCTTGTCTGATAATTCCAGCATGTGAGTCCCTGGGGTGAAAATGTGTTGATCGTTCATGGGTCACATTTTCATGGTTCTTTGTGTGCCAAGTAATTTAAGTTATATCCTAGACATTGTTACTATTATACTGTGTCAACTCTGGCTTTATTATATTTCACTGGAGAATGATTGATGATTAATTGGTTGATTTTTATTTTTTTAGCTGGCAATTAACCTGGTTAGACTCACAGGGTCAGGATCATCAGTCCCACCCTAACTTTCATGTGTAAATGGTTGAATCTCAGTGTAATTCCTTAAGCCTCTGTTAAGCTGTTCTGAGTCTGTCATATATGTGTGAGGTCTGGGTAACCTGAGGTGTGTGTGGTGGGCACATGTAAAATTAGGAGACCCTGTCTTTCACCTTTTGGATTTTTCCTTTATTTTGAAGGGCCCATGGCTACCGAGACTCACATCTCTGCCTTCTCTAACCAGAAAGATGGTGGGAATTCTGCTAGCATCATAGCCACCTGTCCTACATGTGTTGCTGTAAGTCCACAGTCCACTCTGTCAGCAAAGCCGTAAAATAATAAGAGCTATCTCCAAGTTTTAACTACGTTCAACATCCCTCCTGCTTTTTCTTTTTTCTCTTCAGAATCTTCAGGTGCTTTTAATTTTTATCCAAAGTCCATAGTCATTGTCAATGGAAGAGTCAGCAACAGTGGAGCCCAGCCATGGTCCAGGAAGCCAACTCCCCAGGCAGAGGTGAGGTGCTTGGCAGGCTTCTTGCTGCCCAACGTAAAAGTGACAGAACAGAGACAAGTCAGAGAAATGACTGAAAAAGAAGTCAAATCTTTCTGAGTGTGAAAATTAAGCTGCTCCTCACTTCCAGCACCCCCAAAATTCCTAGGGAATGAGTAAAGATCAAACTCAGATCAAAACTGTAAGAGCTTTGCTGAGACCTCAGTGAGAGTTGAGGTGGTGCCACACTGTTTTGCCTAGAAAACTGGGACCCTCCAGAGAACTTAGGTGCAGGTCTATGTTCCCTTCCCAACCCTAAGAGTGACTTCCCATGGCACTCTCCAGGAAGCCCAAGGCAGAGAATTTACTTTGAAGAGTTGTGGGTGGGGCTCCTATCTGGCAGAGTACATTATACACTGATGCATGAAAATCCCACAGAGTTTCTGAGGACTTGTATCAGCTTGGACTAACAGAGACAAAGAGTAAAGAACAAAAAGAGGCCTTTGAACTCCAACTTCTATGGGCAGGAACCAGGCTGTGACAATGACTCGTCAGCCAACATAGGCTGTATATTTTTGAAAAGGAAGGCTGACTCAGAGGGTGGAACGAAGAGCTCAGAGGACAGGGCCAGAAACTTCTGTGACTCATTCCTCTGCAATGGGACCAAGCTCCCAACAGGGATCGGGCATCCCATGCTCACTAGATTTCAGAATGGCTCAGGTCAGTTACTCCCATGCACTTGGTGTTCTCACACGGTCTGACTGGGCATCATTTTTTGGAGGCCTCCTCTACACACCCACCCCTGCCTTGGGGTGCAGGCAGGTAACTTGTTTCTGCCTCACAGTTGGGCAAATCAAGGAGAACCCTGCCAGGAGCTACATGGAGGAGCTGTGTTCCAGATGCCATATATGAAGATTATCACTTCTTGTGACCACGGGAGGGTGAGACCTGGACTTTGAAACTGAACTACAGTGTGGCAAATGCTGGTGACACAGGCTGCATTGGAGATGAAAGAGGCTGCATACTTTGTATATGGGAGGTAGGTGAATTGTGTGTGCCAGGGAACAGCCTGTGCCATATTTTGTGGAGCTACACAGACATTGCATTCTTAGCAGGGGGCGGGAGAGCAACTCCTAGCTGCTTCTGTGACTGTTAGTCCTGATTTTTCAACTTCATTGGATTAGGAAATACTTAGCACCTCAGTTGAGCACACCCCTCCGTGTGCGTCTGGGAGGGTCATGGAGGCACGGCCATAGATTCTGTATGTGGCCTCCAGCCCCTTCCTCCCTGGCATGGTTCCCCTCTCTGCTTCCCGGTTGCCATGAGGTCAGCAGCTTTCCTCCCCCAGCCCTTCCTCCCTGCCTCTTCTGCCTTGGAGCCAAACGACCATGTACCGAACCCCCCACTCCACAAACCATAAGCCAGTTAAACCTCCCCTCTTTTAAGTTGTAGGTGGCAGGTGTTTGCCCCACCGATAGAAACGCTGACTCATACAGTTCCCATTCAGCCAAACTTTGAGCCTTGGCTCAAAGGCCCCCTTCTCTTACGTTCCTCCTCTTCTGTTCTTGTTGCCTCTGTTTCATGATTTCAGTGCCATCTGCAGCCTGGCCACTCCTGCTGTGGTCCTCCAGCCGGCACCACTGGTGTCGCCTGGGGAGCTGGTTAGAGAGGTGACCTCCAGGGCTAGCTGCAAGCCTGCTGAGTCAAAATTCATAGGGTTCCCTGATGATTTGCAGGGCCTATAAACTTTGAGAACAGCTGCTATTCACTGGCTCATGGCAAGTCCAGCCAGCTGGGCCAGCAGAGGGACATGCAGCCCCAGGAAAGGCCAGGGCATGTGGGACCTGGACAACAAGGCTGCTACTAATCAGAGTGGGCGCTGCTCTGCATATGCTACAGGCTAGGTACCCTCTACCTTAGGTAGAGGTTGCTACCCGGGGGCATCTCACCCGCAGTCTGCCACGGGGAGTTTGCCTCCTGAGCAAGCATGGCTGGTGGGTGTCAGTGGGCTTGGCCGGGCTGAGGCACATCTGGGAGGGAGAGTCTAGACTGCAGGAAATAGTACTGTGATCAATTAGAGATGTCCATGGCGCCCGAGAGGGGAGTGGCGCCTCATATGTGACTTGTTCTCCTTGGCCAGAATGTGCAGAATTACTTTTGTGCCATTTAAAAGCTTTCCTCCCTTCCTTCTGCTGGAAACTTTTCCAAAAAGATGTCACCGCTCATAAGCCCTTGGCCACCCGTGCCAGCCACCATCAAGCAGTGCTGGATTGGGGTGGATGGGTCTGATGTGGGGACCGTGGCATCTGGCCAGGACCTGGCCTGCAGGCCCCCGTGGCCACTCTGGTTGGGCAGAAGCCAAAGAATCTTACAGACCAGCTAAACAGGGCCCCCTCCAGTCTGCTTGTGCCCATAGCTATGCCCTTTGTGGCCCCTGCAGACCCAGCTGCAGAGCAGGTGCCCATGTCTTCTATAAACCCCATTCAAATTCCCTTCTTATCATTAAAGCAGCTATAGTTCCTGATTCTGGGGATGCCACACAATTCCCTTATCTTCAAACTCCTGCCCCAACTCTCAGCCCTCATGGGATATCCCCAGCCTCCCAGAAAAGGCAGCTGCTTGATTTTCAGAACCCCTTAGCTCAGCCTTTCTCTCCTGACCCCAGGCTGGACAAGAGATGCTGTTCCCATTTTACAGATGAACAAACTGAGGCTCTGGGTGGCGCCAGTAGCTGCTGCTCATACAGGCAATTGGGGCAGCTCTGAGTTGGACTGATGGGGCAACCATGGCCCTGTAGCCTGCACATGGTTTGAGAGCTGCATGGGGCTCTATGGGCATAGACAGCAGCCAGGTGGGTGGTGTGGGCACCACAGATCCTCCCCAGCCCCTGGTAAGGAGCACATTGGTCTCAGGCACCCCCACAGAACCTCTTTTGGATGCAAACCTGATGGTCTCAGCACATTTTTTCCAAACACACCCTTCCTCCTCTTCCAGCATCCCGGTGTCTTTGGACCATTTCCCTGAGGAGAGGCCCAGGCAGGGTGAGGGCCCTGGAAGGGGACACCCTCCCTGGGGCTGCTTCACTACCCCCGCCCCTCCCCAGCCACCGTCCTGGCCTGTGAGCCTGGGACATTCGACAGAGAAACCACAAAGAACTGAGCTGTTTAAGAGAACATCAGCCTGGGTTTCCATGGCAACAGCCTCTGGAGCCAGCCTCCCGGCAGGCAACTCAGAACATGGGGCCAGGGCCAAGCGTCCCCAGCTGGGCGGGGGACACAGGTCCACTGTGGCTCCTAGGGGTCCAGGCTGGGATCCCAGGTCCTCCACGATGCAGGGCTGGTTATGGAGTGAGGAGGGGAAGCCGGGGAGGGTGGAGTCAGAGACCCACAGCAAGCTCCTCACTCTCAGAGTGTCACACAACTACCTCCCGAAAGGCAGGTCTACCAAGGCCACACCTGGTTACCTGATTCCATCTCTTAGCCCATGGCTTACCCCTGGGCCTGGCACAGGAGCCCCCAAGGGACTCTAAGGAGCTGAGGGGCTTCTTTCCCCAGGAATCTCCCCCCAAACAGGGCCTAATGTCTGCTGAGCACAGTTCTCTGAGCTCTATAAGCCCTGTATCGATCCTGCCCCCAGAACCTGGTTCCTCTTATCCATTTTGTTTACAAGAAAAGCGAGGCACAGAGAAGGTAAAGGAGCCTCTCAGAGTCACACAGGTCTTAAGCAGTGGGGGCCCAGTAGGAGCCAGGCTGACCTATAACCCATAGATGCCCTAAGGGTGGCCCTGGAGTTGCTGCTGTGTGCCCCTCGCCACCTTCTGAAGCACCTCAGCCCCAGTGATGCCCAGGGCTGTCCAGGTGTCCATAGACCCCGCCTAGACAGAGCAGAGGTTTAGACTGCAGCCTCACAGAGGCCTTGGAGCAGGCCCCGGGAGTCCCCACAGCCAGCGCCCTGTGCCCGTGGGCTGGGCCCTGTCCTGGGCACCCCGCCCTGGCACGTGCAGGGAAACAACAGTGAGCACTGCCCTCTGAGGCCCACCGTCAGGTGGAGGGGGGTGGTGTATAGCGCAAGGGCCCCAGAATCCTGGCGATACTGGCTGCAAGATGCACCAGTGAGGTTCCTGAAGGAGAGGGCTTGCGAATGGAGCAGTGTGGAGTCTGCAGCACACTGCGACTGACACCAGGGAGCCCAGCTCATGGAGTGTGGGCAGAGAAGTGTGGCAAAGTCACCGAGCAGTGAGCAAGGCCAGAGCCTGAACAGCCTCCAAAGGGGTGAGAGCCAGTGACTCTGCCAAGAGCAGCCAGAAGGAAAGAAGACTCTTTTATTTGGCAAGTCATGTCCCTACTCTGTCACAAAAAGAGGAGTCGAAGTGGCTTGCAAACATACACCAAATACCATATGATTTTAGTTTGTGAAGAAAACATGGGAAAGAAACATAAGATGAAGCAGAAGTCCAACTGCATGCCACAATGTCTTCTGTGCTTACTGTTGGTTGTCATGGCAAATTCAACGAGTTCCCTGGCAGCCAATGCAAAAGAAGAAAACACACCCCTCCATTCAATTTATAGGGAGCACAGGATAAAATGCACAAGCTACTGCGGGATGCTAGGCTATAGCTATTTGTGAAAAAGAGGAATTTCTTATGAAGTGTCACAAAAGCAGTGATGCCTCCGGACTGCCTTCCTTTGCAGCATTCTTGGGGCCAGGAGAATGGATCGGGCCCTTTGCAAGGGATACACTCAGGGAGAAGAGCGTTGACAAATGGCTGCAGCCATTTCTCACTGGGGCCAAACCTTGCAAGTCCCCTCACCCACAGCCTGCAGATCAGATCAAATGACAGAGCTATCATTTCAGACCCTGGTGCTCACACTTGGCGTGTGCTGGAATAAGCTGCGTGCTCCCCGGGCCTCGGCCCATGACAGCTCTGATCTAGCCTACCTGGCACATAAGGATGACTCCCATGAAGCAGCAAGGGGGAACCCTGGCCCCAGGGAGCTGGGGCAACATGCAGAGTCCAGGACTTGCGGTCTGGTGAGTTCCAGCAGCAGGGAAGCCAGGTGTCCCTTGGGGGATTCCAGGTCCCTAGTGAGGGAGGGGAGGGAGAAAACCCTGGCAAGCCACAGACAGAAGAGAAACCCCATCTTGGATTGGGATGGGCATCACTGAAAGCCCTAAGTATCCTCAAAATGTAATTTGGGCTCCTTGTCCAAGCCCTAGTCACATGGAGACATGAGCTCTCTTTTTATTTCTCAGATAAACTTCCTGCACTTTCTCACACCATGCAACATTTATTTCATGATGTATATGTCAGTGATACAACACAGGGCTCCATGGCCACAATGGTGAAGCAACCACGTTGCCCACAGTGAAGCCAGTGATGCCCGCCACCACTTCTGGCACCTTCCCAGATGTACACCCTGGGTTCACCGCACTCCCTGGTCATCACACCCTGATCACAAGAACTACCGTTTTCAGGAACAGTGGTCTCCAGCACATTGGCTGAGAAAACATGCTGTCCTGACTTCAGCCAAATCCAGTCAATTAAAAAAAAGCTCCTTCAGAACTCTCAGGGCCAGGACCAATGGAACAGTAAGCTCTGACCAGGGTGACTTCCTGCAGAGAGCAGCTGAGACACAAACCCATGGGGGCCTCATCAGACTTGGTAGTGCTGAGTTAGTTCCCTGTTCAAAGGAGCATGCTGGAAATGACTCTCGTTTGGGAGCCGCTGAATTTATGCCTTTCTTTCTGACAGGTGTTAAATACTAAGGCTGACAGTCTTTAGAAGGGGATTTTCAGCTGCTGGTCAGGTAATTTGGTCATTTGAAGGGTTAATATTTAAAAAAAAAAAAAAGGAAAATTCTGAAAAGTAAGTGTTGAAAAAATAGTATAAATCCACAAAAAATGCAAGGGTCATGAAAAAAATAATTTAAAAGATAAGAAACACAGGCAGGTGACAGATGCACGGCAAACAGGCTGGTTTTGCCACAGGAACAGATATCCCAGCGCTCGCGCGGTTTAAAACTACGAGGTTTGTGTCTTGCTTGTTCTACATCACGCACTCAGGAATTTCTACTCATCAGGCAAGAGCTAAGGATTTTGGAGGCTCTTCCTCAGCACAGGAGTCTAAGATTGCTGGGGGACAGAGGGCAGCGCAAGAAGTGACCCTAACCTGGATCCTTGGTTTCCCAGGGGTGACTACTGCAGCAGCCCCCGCAGGCATAGGCAGAGGCTGGACTCCACTTACCACAAGATACCCTGAGGGGAGCCTTGGCACCAAGCTTGATGTGCTTGGGAGATGGCAGCAGAGCCTAGTGACAGGGCAGATTGTGGAGCCCCAGTTCCAGGTCACAGCCACCCCTTTACCCAGCTCTACTCCAAGTGGCTCTGAACCCCAGGATTTCCTCAGCTCTTATTTGGCACCCAGATAACCTGACCCAACCTGACCTGTCCTGGCACTGCCAGTGGCAGAACTGTCTCCCCTGTGTCTGTCTCCTTTGGGTGAATGTTCGTGGGTTTGTGCGGTTGTGGCCACATGAGGAGGGACAATCAAATGTGTTGCTTGTCTCTTGTGACTTTCCTCAAAATCCAAACCTCTGCCCTTCATGCTCTTGGCCCTTCTGGGGAGACCCTGCTATCAGTCAGGGGTCAGGATTTCTAGTTCTAGGTCTGGCCCCGCCTCTCCCTGTTGATGCCCCTCCCTCCCCAAAGAGGGGCAGCTGGCAGCTTCTGCAGCACAGAACAGGCTACTGGGAGGCAGATAAGTGAGAAGCTCCCTAACTAGAGGAAGCAGATGGTCCTTGAGAAGGTCCAGTCTCACTAGCCATTGGGTCCAGAAGACTGGGTCCTTGCCCTGCCTGGTGCCACCATCAAACCCCTGCATGACCTTCAGCAGGTCTCTGCCCCTCTTTGGACTTCATTTTTGCTTTGTAAAGCATACTCAGAACCAGAGCAAAGACCAGCAGACCCTCGGGGTCTGACTACCTTGGAAGCACTGAGCAGACACTTGGCATTTTCCTGGCCCCCAAGTCTCAGGGTAGGTTCTGAGCACCCCACTGTGATCCCTGGGGTGAGCAGACCCTAATGTTCTTATTGGTCCAAGATATCCTGCTTTGGGGGATGAAGATCAGATAACCTTCCTCTGGATGGGGTTTGGGGAAGCCTCAGCAAGTGTCAAGCACACCTAAGGCTCAGCGCCTCTGAACTCCAGGCCGTCCCCGAGCAGGCCTTGGGCAGCCAGCGCCCCATGCTTTGCTCCTGCTCTGTGTCAGCCTGCAGAGGAGGAGGAGGACCATGGGCTCCTGAAGATTTATCACGGGAAGCTGTGCTCTGCTGGGACATTGTTCTCCCTCACAGAGAGAAGAAAGAGGCCCTCAACGTCCTCTCATCCAGAGCAATGCTGAAGCCCTGGAGCCCAGCCTTCCATGGCCACAAAGCACTTCACTCTCATCTGCTACACTTGCCTCAAAAACTTTCAGCCCTGGGCAAGGCCAGTGCCATATCCTGAGTGGGCTCTTCCTCTTTGTCCTCTACCGCCAACACGTGGCAGTGCGTCTGTCTGAGTAATGCAGCTTCTGTGCTTTTCAGGGGCCTGATCCCCACCCCACAGCCAGGATCAAGACCCCCACACCTACTCCTCATTTTCTCAGGCCCCTTTGCTGGGGATGAAAGGCACCAGGCAACAGCCAGCATGTCACCTGCCCCTCAGGGCCAGGGAGGACTCGGCCAGGCAGGGTTGGTGGCCACTGATCCCTCCTAATGGGGCAGAGTGGGCAGGGGCTAAAAGGAGTCTGGCTTTGGGGAGCTGGTAGGGAAAAAGGCAGCACTCAGGAGCAGGGAGGAAGAAGACAGGGCCTAAACCCACCCCGGTCCTGGGGCAGCCTGACCCTCACCCAGCCCAGGCATGCCTGCTATGAGAGGCAGAGCTCTCGCCAGAGCAGCTGCAGCTGCAGAGCACCTTAAAGGAGCCACCTCCACCGCACCCGAGTGCACTGTTATCAAACCAGACTCGGCGACTGCGTCCTGTCCTCCGTTCACCCTTGCACTATCCTTCCTTCCTGCTCTACCGATGCTTTATGGAGAAGGACAGTGGGCTGTTTGCTGCCTGTGCCTCATGGGGAATAAAGACCAGGGGGGCTTGGGTAGGGCTGGGTCGCCAGCAGGTGGATCCCAGCTGACACTGAGCTCAAGAGCAGGACCAGTTTCAGGGCCCAGGGTGTTGTGAAAATTGGGGTCCTATGCACAGATGGGTGGGTTCCCAACAGGGACAGCATGGCCTGGAGCCAAACGCAGACCCTTCTGAGGGGCTGACCCTGAGTGACCACCTGACCACTGTCAGGGATACCATCTCTGCTCTCAGTAACTCTCCCTCTGTGCCCCGGGGTGCTGGGGCACCCACTGAGTGGGGAGGTGGTAGGCCTGGGGGTGAGGCTGGCCTCCCACTGCATGACTCCTACTCAATGTTTGGTGAAATGGGTGTTCAACCAGATAACCTCATACCCCCACCTTGCAATATCTGTTCCCCGAATCCCAAGGACTCACGCACTTCTCACACCTCAGTCCTCTCCAGGGTTACAGAGCTGCTGAGGGCTCCCAGTGGCCAGGGCCTTGGGTGATCGTCAACTGATGACGTCTGCATGCCAGGCACAAAGGGCCTCTGCTCAGCTACTCTCTTTTCCACTTGTCTCTAGGGCTGGCTCTGTCCCTAACCCAAAGCTCAGTTCCGTTGCCTACACCATCACCCTCTCCTGATCATGCCAGCCTACAGAGCAGAGACAGTGAGGTGCATCCCCGGGTCACACAAGGACCTCTGCAGGGACATGGGCCCAGGGAGGCCTCTAGGATGAGGGGACTTGAGGGCAGTGAGGGTGACACAATGTGGATGGAGGGATACTCAGGGAAGCAGGGCTAGAGGAGGCTGGAGCTGCCCAAAAGGCAGAAGGCCTGCAGCCAAGGTGCCTGGGGACAGCAGTGGACAGGAAGGAGGTAAGGGCAGAGTCATGCACGGATCCCCATCCCTCACCTCCATGTGCATGCCCTCGGCCATGGGACTTGTGGCCCTTCTTCCTGCCCTTGCAGGGCTCTGGCCTGTGGGATGTGGGCAGCAGCGACAGAGCAAAGGCTCAGAGTGTCCTTGCACAATCCTCTACCCATGCCTCAAGAAGGGGCCCAGTGGCCCACTGGGTTGAGTTCCCGGAAGTCCCCTCCTCCCCTCCTCCTTCCCATCTCTTCCCAAGACCAGGGCTGTCCTCCTCTGTTCCGGCTGCTCAGACAGAATCCCAGGTTAAGCAGCTTCAGCAACAAACTCATTTCTCACAGCCCTGGGGCTGGACAGCCAAGATGGAGGGGCGGCAGATGAAGCGGGCTGTGAGGCCCCTTCCTAATTCTCCAACAGTGGACTTATCCGGTTGTCCTCACACAGGGGAGGCCAAAGAGAACCAGATCTAGGGCTCCTTCCTTTAAAGCGCACTAATTCCTCCTTGGGCCCCATCCTCAAGCCCTAACTACCTCCCAGAGCCCCCACCTCCAACGCCACCACCTTGGGGGTTATGAACTTGGAGGCAGAGGTAAACATCCAGTCCACAGCAAACGCTGAGGCTCAAATCCTTGTCTCAGGCTCTGCTGCAGGGAAAATCCAAGTAAACACAGTAAACACGGGCAGGAAGGTCTGGAGAGCCTGGTGAACAGATTCTGAAGGGCACAGGAGCTGCTCCTTGGTGTGTCTCTCTAGCCTGCCACTCACCAACCCTATAACCTGAGGTGGGCTCTTGTCCTAGCACGTGGGGAGCTTGGTCCTGCTGCTGATTAGGTACCTGGCACCAGGGCCCAGATGGCCCATTAGGATGCCACAGCTCATTCCTGCAAATACGTGCCACAGGGATTTCAGGCCAGGGTCAGCAAATGCTTCCACTCTGCCTTCCCTGGGGAGGTGGGGGTGGCTGGGCCCTGGCTGGTAGAGAGAGGGCCCTGAGCCAGTCCCGTGGCTCCTGCTGCCCCTGCCCCCCAGGGAGGTCAGGCTGTGCCAGAATCCCCACCCATCTGCTGGCACTGACAGCCAACAGACGCTTGCAGGTGGGTGGCCGAAAACACATGTCCAGGGAAGTGGCCTCCATCTCACTCCCGGCTGGAGCTAACCACTACCCGGCTCCTCCTGGACCCTGGCAAGACGCCCTCTTAACCCTGAGCTCCCCACTCCATGGCCGCCACCTCCCCTCCACCTTCTCCAGCCTACCAGGGTGGCCGCTGGGATGAAGCCTATCTCCGATGTGGACGCTGCGTCCAGGCAGTGGCGGGCCTGTCAGGTTGGGTCACTGGAATCTCTAGTGATGATAAGACCTGTCCCTCCAAATTAGGCCAGAGCCCCGGGAGCCTTGCTGATTACAGCCTGTGCACCGCGGACAAAGGCACCAAAAGGGGTCACTTGAGGGTCATTAACGTGGATGGGGCCCATTGTTCCCTCAAATTAGGCCACCGGGAATGCTGCTTGGGGAAGCCTCTTGCAGCCATCAGAACGTCAGGGTGTCCTGGGGTCCCACCAGGCGAGGCTGTAGGACTGAGGCAGAGGAGGCCAGGCCACTCCCCACCTCAAAGCACAGAAGGTACAGAGGCAAGATGGGGCCCTGGGACATCCCTGGCTTACCTGAAGAACATTCTAGAAAACGAGAACATACCTTCAAGTGGCTCTGGGAGCCACGCGAGAATTTGTGGCTTGCATGGGAGGTTTTGCTCTTGGCTCTTTGCAAAGCATTGTAGATTCCTGATGCCTTGCAGCCCACTTGCACTCCCAGGATGTGGGCAGAGCAGGAACTTACAGTAGGGGAGAGGGAGGCTCTGGAAGGCTCGGGAGCACTCAAGTGGCTATCTAGGTGGTCCATGAGCCCCTCCTGTGGTTGCTGTGAGACCCCTGCCCATATCACAGATGTGCCCCACAAACATGTGACTGTGAGGGCCACAGTGGGATGGACACGCATGGGCCTTTCTATAGCATTACCAGGGTGATGGTGATGTACTCCTGTGTATTAGGGTGTTCTCCTTGCCTGCCGGCTCAGGCCTTTTCTGGTCTTAGATGCTTTCTGCTCTGCATAGTCACTGCACTTTATGGTTTACACTGTATGTTTCATCCATTTCATGTGAGTTTTATCAAAGCTCGTGTTTTTTCAAATTAAGTTCGATGACTTGCCTTAGATCACACAACACACTGAAGGCACATAGAGCCCTAAAAGCATGTTTTTTGACACCCCCACCTTCCCTGCATGGTGTCATCCCTATCCTGGGGGAGAGGAGGCCCAGGCAGGCCTGGTTCTTCACAGACTGTCACAGATGCCCATCCTCCAAAGCTGTAGGACTACACCAAGACTCCAAACCAGGAGAGAGATATATTAGGCTGACTATATTAGGCTGTTTTGTGTTACTGTCATGACATACCTGAGGCAGGCTAACTTACAAATAAAAGAGGTTTGTTTAGCACACAGTTTGCAAGGCTGTAAGTCCAAACAGTACAGTGCTGGCCTGGCAAGTGTCCTCTTGGCTGTCTTACCCCATGGAGAATGGCAAAGGCCAGAGTGAATGCTGGGGGAAGGGAACTGGAAGTCAGAGGGAATGAGGACCCACTCCTCTTTTCCAGATATACCCCAAAGTATCTAATCACTTCCTATTAGGCCCCACCTCTTAACAGTCCCACCTCCCAATGCTGCCACCAGGGGACCTAGCCTCCAGCATGCGACTCTTCGGAGGACACAGCTAAACCACAGCACTGACCCCCTGTACAACTGTATGTCCACAGCCCCCACCCAGCTCCCCTGGCTTAGGGATCACAAACACTGGTACCAGCCTCCCCAGCACCCCACAGGGTAAAACCACACCCAGCCGGGGACAGCTGGAGGACTGGCCTCTGCGGGCCACCCAGAACTCCAAGAAGATAGTGGGCAGCTCTGTCATTTCTGGGATACTGTGCTAAATGCAAAAGTGAGGCCCTGGTTCCAAAATGGTCACAGCAAATCCCAGCACTATGGGAGACTGAAGCAGAAGGATGAAAAGTTCAAACCCAGCCTGGGCTACCCAGTCACTGAGGGAGACCCTGTCTTAAAGGAAAAGATAAAAATTTTACAGTGGTCTGGAGATGTAATGCAGAGTGAAAGCCATGGGTTCAATCCCCAGTTCTATAGATGGGGCAGTTGCCTGCAGGAGGTACACCAGGGAGAAGGGACAGCCCCTCCCTGGCTTGGGTCCCTCCTGCTGGTTTCTTTAACAGCCATGGAGTACAGAAACCTAGGCTGCCCAAGTGCTGCTCTCCTGCCCCAGCCAGAGCCAAGCCCAGGGCCTCTGGGTGCCTCAGCAGCCACCTTCTGCCCGCCCCTGGCTTCTCTCTCACTGTCTGGCCTTGGGCTGGGTAGAAAGTTCTTAATATTCCCCAAAAAAGCTGGTTGCAGAGGCACACATCTGTGATCTCAGCATTCTGGGCTGAGACCAGAGGATCGAAGCTCTAAATTCAGGCTGTGCAAGTTAGCCACTTTAGCAGGATGCTGTCTCAAAAAATTTTTCAAGTAAAAATATATTCGAGGCTGTGTAGCTCAATGCAAGGGCCCTGGGATCCTCAGTATAAAAAAAAAAAAAAAAGTTTTTAAAAAGTGCCGTGTATGAGAGCAGGAAGTTTATGGGACAACACAGTGATAGGATTTATTTATTTATTTATTTATTTACAAAGAATCAGGAGAGAATGTGTGTGAAAAAACAGCAAAAAGCCAGGAAGAGAGCAGCTGCTTGAAACTGACTCCTGCGATCGTCTCGGGGAGGGGAGGGTGGCTGAGGACCTCTTCATGCTTTTCTATGTTTGCTGATGGCTTTGCAATAAATCTGTGATCTTCTTACCCAGAAAAATGCCCTATGATGTGCACTGGGGACAAGTGGGGGTGCTGGAGGTGACGGGAAGATGTGGGGCGGAGGAGCGGGCTTCCCCGCCCATAGCCACAGTCCTTCTCCTCCCTGCCTGGCTGCCCTGAAGCGCTCACGGCCTCTACCTGCGCCACCGCCAGTCACCTCAGGGCTCACACCTGTGCCCATGCTGCCCACGCCCTACCCGGCAGGTGCATGGCTTCCTAGCCTGTGGCTGCTTAGAAGCCATCTTTCCAGGTCTCCCGCAGGGTCCTTGACTGGGGGACCCCACCCTCCTACCTGCTCCCTGTGTTGGAGGCCCAGGCATGGCCGCCTCAGCTCTGACCCTTCCCTGACGGTCCTCCCAGCACACAGGTGTCTATGCTTCATCACTGCTCACTAAACTCAGTCCTCTTGAGGCCATGGGGGCTGGAGGCAGCCCGCACAGCCTGGGTTCCCCACTTGCGGATGGACTAACATCTTTGTCCCACAGCAGGCACTGGACAAAGAGGTCGCCCGGCTGCCTTTGCGCTGCTCTCTCCCAGGGTTGCAGGGGAGGGGAGCGGGCAAGGGGTGGAGGGTGACACAGTGTGTCTGGGCCACACAGAGAGCCCAGGCAGGAACCGGCAGCCGGTTCCCACCAAAGCTCCGGCCCTTCCTCAGGCCTGACCCCGAATGTGTCCCAGGACCCCATCGGCTTCCCAGGGAGAGTTCCCAGGAGTCTGCAGTGGCCTGGAGAGTGGCCCAGCCCCCCGGGATGTGGATGTGGCCCTCACGGGCACCCAGGACTCTGTTGGAGCCCGTCGTCATCCCCTTGGTATGCTAGAAAGGGTTCTTAGGTCAAGGTGGCGGGGCTCCTCTTGGACCCTTTGTTTCCTCTACTCTGAATGTCCAAATCCTGGGAGCATGGAACTCCTCTGAGCATGTCCGTTGACCTGACACTCCTACTCCAGCCCTGGTGGGGACCCAGTCCGTACCCCTAAACCCACCAGGTGGAGAGTAGAGTCTTCAAGAGATGCAGCCCCAACCAGCCAGACACCCGACAGGCTGGGGCTCGGCCTCTGAGCCGGGACTTCCTGCTGGGGATGGGACCCTGAGACCCAAAGGGGGGGCGGGATGGGCCCCAGGCCCGGCAGTGATGCAGACAGGACGAGTGGGAGAGCAGAATGCTGACTGCTGTGGAGACTGCGCCCTCCCAGGCCCCAACATCTGCTTCTTGTCCACTGTTGGAAGGGTTTGCTGTCTGGGAATGCTTGGATGGATGGATGGATGGACAGACCAACCCAGCAATATAGTAGAATGACCTGACCCATGATTCCCACTAAACTCTGAACTGTCACTGACTTCTGACGACACCCCTGCTTCCCGAGGATCTGTACTAGTAGGAGTTTTACAAAGGCCTCCTCATCTTGGAAGAGGTTCTAGGGTCTTTAGTGGGGAGCAGGAGTGTTTCTGTCAGTAGAAAAGGCCCAACAGTCTCTAACACATGAAGAGAACTTTTTGGATGCTTCTAGGCTGGCCAGGCCTGTGGGACACTGGCATTAAGTGGAACGGTGTGAGGAGGGCCCAAGGCCTGCCTCCAAGGGCGCTCTAGTCTGTGCTTGGCCTTTCCTGCTGAGTCCAGCCCAGTACTGAGGACCACCTGCAGGCCGCCTCTTCCCAAAAGCCACCCATCCTTTAGAAAGCATCATAGACTCTTTGCTCTGAGCTCAGAGAATCCTGTAATGTGTGTGATTTGCAATTATTTACATCTGGGTTTTACCCCCCATGGCTGACCAGCAGCTCCTTGGGAAAAGGTTGTGGCCAAGAACTTGGGTTCAGCCTGGGGCAGAGTGGGGCCCTGCATGGGCAGGCCTTCTGAGAACCAAGCTGACCTGGCATCTCCATGCAAACAGGTAATGTAGGGCACAGTCCACAGACAAGGCAATAAGGTCAGAGAGGTAAAGGGCCTCTCCCAAGGGCACACAGTGTGTAATGGAGCCAGGGGTTGGCCCAGAACCTCCAGGTGCCAGTTCTCCCCAACCCTCCCGTCAGGGTGGACAAATGACAGATGAGTGGGATGGTGGCTCAGGTGCACAGTCTTGCCATCTGGTCTGGGGACACCACCAACAGCACAGATATGTACGTCAAACGCCAGAAGAGCTAGGGGAGGCCCTGCCCGTCCTCTTGAGCCCCAGCCCCAGGAACTGTGACATTGTTGCTGGCCATGAGGCAGGGCCCTCAGGAGGCATCTACTGCCACTGCACCAGCTTCTGGGGTACACCCTCTCCCCAGGCAAGTGCGGGACAGGGTCAGCCTGCAGGCACCTCTGGGCAGACTGACCAGGGCCTGCCAGCCTGTACTGCTGACCCCTCTGCCTGCCAGAGCCAATATTTGTGGTCAGAAGGCAGCAGGCTTCTGTGAGTAGGCCCCAGGCTCTGTGCCCCTCCGCCCCCAGGAGTCAGCAGGCTCCATGGCGGAGCCCAGCCAGCACTCTCCTAGACAAGCCTGGAGGGCTGGAATGGGGAAGACGCTCAGTCCTCAGCTGCATCCAGGCTGCCAGGCAGGTGGGCAGTGGACGTCTCTCACTGAGGCCCCACTGGTCCTCCCTCATCTGAGTGGTGCTGTCTGAGATCCTTCTCTTCTGGGACCCCTCCTTAGTCATAGGCAGGGCAACCCTGGTCTTCCCATGTGACAGATCAGGAAACTGAGGCCCAGAGGGATGCACAGCTTCACCCAGAGTAATGCAGCCCTTACCTCTGAGGCACACAGTTTCCGTGACAACTGCTGGGTCACCTTGGCTGCTGCTGGAACCTGAGGTCTCCTGCAACTTAGGTGAGCGTCCAGCCACCACACTGCCTTAGTCATCCCAAGTGACTTAGGTGAGGGCACAGATATGGACAGGTGGGGATCCAGTGCTGGGGGAGCCCTGGAGCTGGGCACCCGGCTTGGCCATCTATCCACACTTGGGGCCCCCTCTCATCTCCTTCAGGAGCTGCTGGAGAGTGCCCTGCACCCCTGGAACCTCATGGTGACACAGAGAGCCACACTTCTGCTGAAGGGATTCCTAGTTGAGGAGCACGTAGCCTGGAAGCACTAGTGGGGGCCCAGAAGCGTTTCTGCTTTTTCTGTGGCTGTCCTGGGTAGGCTTCCTGAGGAAGGGCCGTTCTCCCAGAGACCGAGGTGCAAAAAGAGGGAACAGTCTACGGGGACTGGTAGAACCACTCCAGAGCTGGAGGTCGCAGCCAGGGAAGACCCAGCCCATTCACAGAACTCCACAAGCTGCAGGGATGGAGGGTCAGTAGGCTTGGGCTCCAGGAAAGGGTTCGTAACTTCTAGCCAGGCCCGTGAACTGCTGCTCCACTGTCCTGGAGTTGGGAGCCAGGCAGGCAGGAAAGTGTGGATGTCAGCACCGAGCCGCCACATTCCTGAGGTCGCTTCCCGGCCTCAAGCTGCCCTGTCTCCTCCTCTGGGCTAACCCAAGAAGCCCCAGGCCACACTGGGGGTCCCAGGCCCTTCCCGGACACTTTCATCCTGGGGACCCTGCTGCCGCTGCCATGCCCAAGCTTTCAAGTTCATTCCCAGGGGCCCTGGCAGCCACCGCCTCCCACAGGCTGGGTATTTTGGGGGCGTCCCCTAAATGAAAACAGGGCAGGAATGCTGGAGGCCAGAGAGTCCCCAAGGCTTGGGTGCGGCGCTTGGAGCTGGCAGAGGAGGAAAGAGGGAGGGAGAGGAGGCAGAAGATGAGAGGAAGGAGGGACCGTGGAGCCCCTGGGAGCCAGCTGGGATGGGCGGCGGGGGGAGGAGAGGGAGTCCAGGGCAGGCCCAGGTCCCCGGGGTATCAGAAAAGTGCTGAGGCAACTGTCCCTCTGTGGAACTGTACACCCCCCCATGCCCGTTCTGTCCTCCGTGAAAAGCCCCCCTGTGGGGCATGGTCAGCACTGGACTGATGGGGTGCTGGGCTCAGCCCCAGCCTTCTCTTCAGAAGGGCTGTATGGTGGCCATGTGTGCTGGCCCTGGCCCTCTTCCTGAGGTCCCTCTGCCCTTAGTCACTGTACCAGGCCCCCTGTGGCTGACTTCTCGTGGGGTGTGGGATTCCTAGCAGGCCCTAAGGGACCCATATGGCCTGTGAGGAGTGGGAGGGGTACCGTCCAGGTGCAAAGGAGACTTTGCCATAGGTGCTACCCCCAAGAAGCTGAGAGGTTCCCAGCCACTGCCTCAGAGAGAAACTGCCAGCAGCTGGGCCTCTGCATCTCCTGTCTTCCTGAGTTCCGACCAGGGCCAAGGGGGAGGTTGCCTTACAGATGGCCATTCTGCGGGGCGCTGAAGCACCGGTGTGGAGGGAACTTGCCCCAAGCCCCTTGGCCTTCCAAGAAGGGTGCCCCACTCAGGCAGAGGAGGCGCTCCTTGCCCTCCGGCTTGGTTCCTCTTCCTGGATGGTCCCATCCTAGCAGCCTGGAGACCGAGGCGCCTTCCTGTCCTGCTATTCTCGCTAACTCCACCAGCATCACCGTACAGCACACACCTCTGTCCCTAGGCCGCAGAAAGCTTCCCTGAGCACAGCGACGCCAGCGCCTCACACTGATCACACTCTCTGCTGGGGGTCACCAGGGGCAAGACCCAGAGAACTTCACCAGCTGCCCAAGCTGGCCGTGACCCTCAGTCTGGGCCCCTCGGGCTACACAGACTATGATGGGGAACTAGCCAGGGCCCCCTCGAGCCATCCCCCACCACACCGTGGCAAGCAGCTCCTCTGAGCCCCCGAGGTGGGCACCGTACCCATGCCTGTCCAGGGGCAACAGGAGGGCACAGAGAAGAGGCCTTTGTCCAGCACTGCAGAGGGCCCCAGAGACCCACAGAGCTGTCCACAGCATTGCCTGGGCCCCGGCTGCAGACAGAGGCAGTTAATGAACCGCCTGGTGGCCCCACACAATGGCACGTTGTGCAGCCTGTCGAGGCGATCACTGTGCTCACTCATCAGGCTCTTTCGCTGTGGACACATGGCTAACGGGGGCAGTCGCATGGGCCACCCGTGGCAGGTCAGTCTCTAGACCCTCAGGAGCGCCAGCCTCCCATCTGGGAACGCAGCCCCTCTTGAGGCTTTGGGACCCTGGGCCTGGCAATATGAGGTCCTCGGGCACCATCAGCATCCCTGAGTTGGGATGCAGGACCCCTCATGGGCAGTAGGAGGCGGAGATCGAGGCTGGAGTTCTCAGTGACCTGGGTCTTGGCCTTGGTGGGGACACAGGCTGCCCTGTCTCCTCTGCTGGGCTGGAGGAGAGCATGGGAAGACGTGCAGGAAAGCTCGTGGGAGCTCTGAAGTGCAGAGAGGAGGAGGATGGATGTGAGAGGCCACTTAGAACCTCAGCCCCGACACAGCCTCCAAGTGCCCCAGCCGGGGAGAGCTGGGCCTGGCTCTGTGTTGCAGGACTCTTGTCACTGATCACGCTGGGACCCCAGGGACTTTTCTTCCCCTCTTGGAGCTGCTCACCCTGAAACTAAAATAGTGGAGTTTGAGACTCCCAGGCTCTTCCAGCCTCCCTGACACTGACAGTCCTTGCAGCCAGGCTCTGCAGACCCCTGCAATGGACAGGAACCCAGTGACACCCTCCTAGCCCTGGCAGCATGCAGGGACCCCAGCCCTGAGCACTAAGCAGCGGAAATAGCCAGGGTAGCTTTCCCACAGGCCACTGGGTGGTATTTTTAGCCCTGGAGCCTGAGGCTTGTTAAGAATAGCCTTGGGCAGTGGGAAAGTGCTCCAGCCACAGCACCCCAGTCCCCTGCGCCTGCAGGGTAGGCTGTGGGTGCTCTGAGGGGCCCAGAGGCATCCACACAGTGGCCACCCCCAGGGCTAGAGGTTGAGTCTCACTTGCAAAATCAAAAAGGCAAAATCAGACCCCTGGGGTTTCTATCGCTGCTCCTCTAGGGCCATGGTCTGGAGGGAAGGACTGTCTTTTCCATGGCAGACAGTGTGTGTGTGTGTGTGTGTGTGTGTGTGTGTGTGTTCTGCCTGTCCTCAGTGCTCAGCACACTCCAAGAGAGTGCACCCCTTAGACAGGTGTGGTGGTGCATGCCTGTAATCCCAGCACTCAGGTGGCTGAGGCAGGAAGATCTTGCGAGTTTGAGACTAGCCTGGGCTACAAAGCGAGCTCAAGGGCAGCCTGAACTGCATAGTGAGGCCCTGTCTTAAAAAGACAAAAATAAATCAATAAGTAAGTAAATAAATAAGAGAGTGCACTCCTAAGCCAGACTGGGGTACGAAGAGCACTTAGGAACTGATCTTTAGGGAGCCCAGCCCTGGGGATGGGGGTATCATCCCAGGTAGCCCTGCCAGCACCTGTTGAGGTAGCGCCCCGCAACCCTGCATCCTGCACCCTGCTGGTATGGGGTAATTCCGCCCACAGCCGCGTTCTACCCACTACAGATCAAAAGGAGACCTGCACTTCTGTCTAGGCAGCTCCTAGCCTCTCATCCCTGCCCAATAGGGACGTGGTCCTGGACCCAGGGACAGAATAAAGCTGCCCCACTCTCACCTCATGCATGTCTTGGGGAGGAGAGAAGCCTCTATACCTGGTCCTCAGCCTCATCCACAGGAGTTCCCATTCACAGCCCTCTGACACAGCCAGGCCTGCTCTGACGTGGGTCTTGGGATGCACACAGTCAAGAGTTGGTGCGTGATGAAGACAAAGAGCCCTGAAAGCCAGTGATGTGCCAGAATGGACAGGGACAGACTTTCATACAGTTCTGGTTTTGCTATAGAACATCCCACGGCCCCCTGTTGCTTAACCTTCAGCAGCTAGAAAGATAGCTAATAAATCCTTCTTTCCTCTCAGCTGAAAATTCATCTAGGAACATAGGGAAACTGGAGTAGATAGCATCAGAGAGCTTGGGAAAGCCGGTAAGGGTGGGCCCAAGGCCAGCTTGGAAGAGCAGCCCTGTGGGCACCCATAGCACAGCCAAAGGGCAGTCCAGACACCTCTTCCAAGCATCTCAGGCTTGGGTGGCCCTTGGGTGCAGGGAGAGCGCCCTGAGGCTCCTGTCTTAGGACACAGCTCAGGCTCAGCCGGGGCAGCCAGGGCTGCCTCTCCTATCCTTCTGGGTTGCTATCTGGAGACTCTGCAGCCTTCCCCCTGCCCCTCAACCCCCCTCTCCCCTCCAACCGAAGCTGGCCCCCCTGGAATCCGTTCATTTACCAACTCATTATGCAGCCAGCCCGCCATCCGCTTTTTACCCGAGTTTTCTGAGCACCTGCTGTGCGCCAGCTGCCTGGGATGTGAAGACATCGCAGACCCTGGCCCTGACCTCTGGGAGCCCCCGTCTGCGGGAGAGACACAAATGAGGGGCCTGGGGGGGCCCTGTCCTGGGGAAGGTCGCTGTCTGTAAGAATAGAAGAGCTGCCAGCTAGGCTGGATGGCCAGTAACCGAAGGCCAGGCAGAGACCAGGGACCCTTCACGCTGGCACCTGAGGAGCCAGGGGCAGATAGGGTGAAATGATAGCTGGAGGGACACAGCAGGGGCTGGATCAGTGCAGCCAGGCTTGCACCTTCCCGTCTCTCCACCTTAAACTCAGACTCCAAAGCCTGGGGCCTACCCCCCGCATCTGCAAACCCAGACCAGTCCCATAAACTACATCTGAGCACAGGAATAGTGATCAGTTTGCTGCAGAAAGCTCTTGACAGAGGAACCAGTGCAGGGCAGTTGTGGGCTGAGAGAGCAGAGAGGGGTTCTGACTTCCTCGTGAGCTGGGCAGGGTCTCTCCCTTCTGCCCAAACCCAGCCTTAGACCCCCACACCAGGGGCGCCCAAGATGCAGCAAGCACAGTGTTCTGTTCTCCTGGCTGCCCTGGTTCTGCTCACTTCAGCTTGTGCCCTGACACGTGCTCCGGGGGTCTTTGCGGAGCACCCTGGAGCCAGGGACTGTGGTCACCAAACAGGCAGACAAAGCCCAGCCCTCAATACCACTCTAGGGTGGAACCGACAAGCAAAGAAGAACACAACCAAGAGGCAGGGCTGTGGAAAAGGATGTGCAGGAAGGGAGCAGATCCGGAAATGCCCAGAGCAGGGGGGTGGTGACAGCAGCGGGCAGCGTGGAGGGTGCACAGGATGAGGGGTTGGCAGAGGCAGGTAGATCTGAGAACAGCAAGCAGGCCCTGCAGGGCTGCAGCAGAGACAGCCAGGAGGATGGAGAGATGGTGCTGGGCTCATCAGCCATTGGAGCAGCAAAGACAGGGAAGGGATCCCCTCAGCAGCCTCCAGAAAGAGCCAGCCCTGCCACACTGCACTGTAGTCCAGCAGGACCTGAGGCCAGAGGTCTGGCCTGCAGAATGCCATAGAACAAATGTGCGTTTTAGCTCTCTGTGATGGAGGTGTGGACCGTCACGCTCACACTGCGACGTCCCCTTGCCCTGCGGACTGGGAATGGAGACAAGAGCTAAGCATCAAGGTGGAACCACCAGGGGTCCGAGCAGCATCACAGCCTCGGCCGGGGTTTCCTCCTTGCCGGCTGTGCCTTACTCCCCTTGCACGCTGGGTCCTGACAGTGTCACTCCTCACAGTGCCGTTTGCGGTGAAAGCTGTCCTCCTTACTCGGACTTTATGATTTGTCGACTCGTTCCGGTTCCAGGGCTCTACTGGAGCTGTCAAGCGTGCAGCTGTGTCCCCACTTGGCGCTTACACTATTTCCACAACCTTAGAATAAAAAGGATTGCAGCAAACAGCCGGAACCGGGCAATCTTCCCCTTTGCCAAGGGTCTGTACTGAATGGAGACTAAGGAGCACTTGCCCTCCAGAAACGGGCTGTCATGGGTCCTATACAGCACACCACCACTCAGTTTCCCTGTAGTCTTTTTAAGTAATACATTACTTCTTAGAGCAGTTTTAGGTTCGCTGCAAAATTGAACAAAAACTACAGCACTAAAAAAAAAAAAAAAAAAAGGGGCATAGTGGCACACAATTGTAATCCCAGCACTCGGGAGGCTGAGGCAGGAGGATTGTAGTGAGTTCGAGGCCAGTCTGGGCTACAAAGTGAGCCCAAAGCCAACCTCAACTACACAGCAATACCTTGTCTCAAAAAGAAAAAAAAAAACACTACACTCGCCTTCCCAAACACACATGCAGTGCCCAGTATCATTAATGTCTTGGCATTTGTGAGAGTTGTTTTTCACAAACGATAAACAGCATCAGTGTATTATTAACTCACACAACCTACTCTTTCCTCTGTGTAGTCTGAATGTCTGGGCAACTGGATGATGCCCCGTATCCACCATCACAGTATCAAAGAGAGCAGGGAAGCTCTGCACCTCCTACCCCACGTGGGCTATTCCTCCCTCCTTCCACCACTGCCCCTGGGACCGTGGATCTTTTCCTGTCTCCTGAGTTCCTCCTTTTCCAGAATGTCTCGGAGGCCGACCCACACCGTGCTTGCATTCGCAGACCGGCTTCTTGCACTCGCCTGTGGATATTTTCCACGTCTTCCCCTGGCTCGACAGCTCAGCTCTTCTGCCTGCCGAATACTATCCCGTCGTCCAGGTGGGCCACAGCCTCTTCATCCGGTCACCTACTGAAGGACATCAGGGTTGCCTCTGAGCCTGGGTGGTTACAAATAAAACAAACCAGCTAAAGACAGCCAAAGCATCTTGGAAACCAAAGGGTTGGTACAGAGGAGGCCTGGGGCGGGGAGAAGGTGAGCTGTGAAACAGTAGAGGGACAGAAAGGCTGGGGCCTGCAAGGAAGCTGTCTTTTCTTTCTTTGTTTTTTTTGGTTTTTTGTTTTTTGGGGACAGGGTCTCACTACGCAGTTTAGGCTGGCCTTGAGCTCACTTTGTAGCCCAGGCTGGCCTCAAACCCTCAGCAATCCTCCTGCCTTAGCCTCCGGAGTGCTAGGATTACAGGCATGCACCACCACTCCTGGCCAGGAGGATTTCTTAACGTCTCAGATTCCTCCTTGAGGCCAGGGAAACCAGACAGCAATTCCCCCAGCAGCCGCTGCTCCGGTGTAAAGGCTGGAGACCTCCATGTCCCAGGACTCGGGCTGCACTGCAGCCCTGCAGCCCCACCACACAGAGCTCAGCTCTCTCACCATGGCTGCCACCTGTGTGCTACCCCCTTGATAGCTTCCCAGGGGTAGGAAGTGGGTATCCTTCAGCCTGGTCCCCTCTCTACACTGAGCTAGAGCAGGTGACCCTTGGCCACTCCCCATGTCCATTGATTTTGCCTTCTGGAGCTGGAACCCTGGTACTAGGCAGCCGCCTCCCCCCTGCAGGACCATCTCCGAGGCATTATCAGTGACATCTGGGTCACCAGCACATCAAAACAGGAAGTGCTGGGACAAGATCCTCCACCTTCCTTCCATTGTCATCATCTGATTGTTCCTGCACGACGCCATCCGGAGGTTCCCTGATGTTCCTCTCTGGCATAGCCAGGCCTGACCCACTCCCACCAAGGAGGCAAGGGGCTGGGAGGCTGGACTTCCTAAGGAGCACGGTGTTGGGCCACAGACCTCAGGGACACCAGACTTATGGAAGACCTTGAGCACAACCTGGTCTTTCAAGGCAAACAGGGGCTTTCTGAGGCCATCAGGTAAAACCAGCTCTGATCTGGAAATGGTCCTTCCAACGTGCAGAGACAGAGGAAAAGTTCTGACAGAATCTGAAGTCCTAGACTCCAGGGCCCTGTAGAACTGTGGTGACCCTAAACAATTGGGGTCCCTTCAGAGCAAAACAGACAGAAGCCCGCCCAGTTCTGAGCATGGGGAGAGCCAGGTGAGATGCAGCTCCTGGACATGACCATCCCCTGGTACCTGTTACCATCCTCTGGGGCTGTTCCACCTGGGAAAGAGCCATGCGGTTAGTAGCTGGGTCCTCAGCATTCCCATCCCAGCAGGGCTGGAATCGCCAGGGACTTGGAGGGAGGCCCCAGGCACTTCTGTGAAACTTCTCCCATGTTCCTGTGTCCACATGAGGTTTGCTGTGCCCTGGGGCTACTAGAAGCCATTTGCCAGGATGGGGTGGCAGAAGGAGGAGGGTGGCAACTTAGACCAACCAGGGCCTTCCCTGGAGTCCAGGGGTGGAAGAAACTGTCCTCACCAGGCCCATTAGACTTAGTGCACATAAATACACACACACTAACACACACCAGTGAGTACACACACACACACCAATGAGCACACACACAGGCTGCTCAGGACCACTTTCCCTGTAAGTGTCCTTATCCCCTCTGAGGCCAGCTGGGCTCTGTGTGTCTTTCCCACCTGCAGAGATGCTTTCTGCAGATCTGGTAACATCACCAGCATCTTCCCGAGGACCAGGAGGGAGGGTGAGCCCTGCTGATCCCAGGCATACACACCCACTATGGAAACTGAGGCAGGAAGGGTGGAGGCTTGAGTCCTAGCTCCTGCACCTCTGTGTTCACCGCTTGCACCTGCAAAGTGGGCAGAAGGACCCCTGTCCTGAGCCCTCTGGGCTCCAAGCAGAAGGGAGAAGGCAATGCTGGAGGTCAGGGACTCTTGGGATGAGCAGGGACTCTTGGGACTCTCGAGAGTGAGAGCGCTGGTGGCGAGCACACTTTGAAGAGGAGAAGGCACTCTGCTCTCCCCACCCCCAGGGCTCCGACCATATGCAGCCAGCTGACACAAGGGTGGGCCACTAGGCAGCTCCCTGCAGCACCTTCCTGCCTGACCACAAGAGGCTGGGGGGAGACAGCAGCCAGCTGCTGGGTAGAAAAGCTGGGCTTCACCAGAATCTTCCAGCTGCAAGTGACAGAACCAGCTTAAGTGGCTATAGCCAAAGGAGTGTTCTTGGAAGTACAGCAGCTTCAGGTTTAGCTGGCTCCAGGTACCCATCGCCAGAACTTGGTGCTTTCCTCCTCCTCCCACAGCTCTGCTTTCCTTGTTACTCTGTGTCGTTCTCAGATAGACCCTTTCCTTTTGGTTCTCGCTCTTCCTGCCAGGAATTTGAACCCAAGTCCTGGCTGGCCACTGGCTCTTGCTGCCCTGGCTCAAGTCAGCTGTTCTTTGGCTGGAGGGTCAGAGCTGGCCCCACTGAACTCTGGCCCTGAGAGTAAGTAGGTGCAGCATGGCTGCCCCCAGGAAAACCAGCGAGCTGTGGCCAGAGACACTGGAACAGGTACTGGGCAGGCCGTGTTATAGACACCCACGGCTTTAGGCCAGTGATGAAACATCTCAGAAAGAAGATAGAGCAAGATTCAAGTCTGACACTATCTGTCCCTGGGTCTCCCTGCCAATGCAGGGTCATGGGACTCTCCCAGGCCACGCTGGGCTTCCTGCAAGGTCCATGCTGGGCCCTGCTGCTAGAGGGCCCGCCTATTCTTCCTCTCCAATTCCTTGGTTTGAGAACGGAGCAGGCACAACACCGTGGATGGAACACCTCTGCTGCCTGATGTCGGGTCTCAGCTGGGCACAGGGCCTTCTGTCTTGAGACTTTCATCCTGCTATACCCAGGCTGAGCCTTGTCTGGACATGGAGCAGAATGCCAGCCTGGAGCTCCCATGTAGCCTGGGCTTCTCCCAGTATGGCTGCCTGGGGAGCAACTCAGAACCCAAGAGCGAGCCTCTTAGGAGCTGGCTTTGGAAGTCACACAGTGTCGCTATCACTGTTCTTCACTGGTCAAGGTGAGCACGAGCCTACCAGATGCTAGGACAGAGGACACAGACCTCACATTGCAATGGGCAGAGTGCCAAAGAGTTGCCAACTATGCTTCCAACTTCCTCAGCCCCCAGGGGATAAGCTGGTGGCTCCCAGCAGGGGGTAACTAGACCCCTAGGGACATCAATGATGCCTAGACATGTTCCGTATGATCACAAGGGGATGGGTGCTAGGGCACCCAGGGGTAAAGCCAGGGCACTGCTACGCATGCTCCAGGGTGCAACCCCATAGCAAGGAGTGACCTGGCCCCCAGTGACAGTGGAGCCACAATGGAGATGCCCTAAGACAATGACTAGGGACCAGCATATCCAGCTGACTTTCCAAGCTTTTTGCTAAGGCTTGGGCACAGGAGGGCTATGCTGAGGGGCAGGGCAGCCCTGCCTGGGCTGGGCACAGCATCTCTTTGGGAGACTGCAATGCCAGGCAATAGTTGGGGTCCCCTTCCCGACTCTGCTTCTCCCAAGATACCTCATTTACTTGCTGGAGATGGGTGGACCAGTGAGGTCTCCGACAGCGGCCAGGGCTGGTATAGACAGCACAATCTGCTTCGCCTCCTTCCTGGGGCATCCTCGGAGCAGGCGCTGCATGGCCAGAGGGGTGCTGGCTGGTGTCCAGAGACTGGATGCCCTCCACTTCCACTCTGCCCCCGCCCCCACCCTTGGTTCCTATGGAAATGCCAACCCAATGCTCAGCTACAAAGCAGCGCTGGGCAGAGGGCCACAGCCTTCAGGGGACGCCCTGGGCAGCTGCCCGAGAGTCCCGGGACGCACGCACATTGTTCCATTTTTGGAATTCTTCAGGAGTGAGAGCAGCCCCGGCTGTCAGCTGAGCTCTGCTCATGGAGGCCAGCCCTGACGAGAGAGAGGGCAACTATTGTCCAGGCTGCGGGCCACAAAAATGTGCCAGAATGTGGCCCGCCTGGCAGAGCCCCAGAGCCAGGCTTAGTGTGCCAACAGGACCTGCAGCCCAGCCACTCCATGAATGATGATGACCACCTCCTAGGGGCTGGACTGAAGGGACCTGTCTCAGCAGGGAGGCATAGGGCAGCTGTCCTGCCCCATGGGGAAAATGGGAGTGGTATTGTTTCGACTGTTGAGACAACTGATGCCTCGGGGTGCCTGGAATCCCGTACCCAAATGCTATTTAAGATGTGGATGCAGGAGGGTGAGATCCACTCTGCATCCAGCCAGGCAATGTCCTGGGGTCACTTCACCTCTGTGCGCCCAAAGGCCAGGATGCACATGTGCCTCAGGCTGGAGATCAAGGTCACCATCTCAACAATGAGCCTGTCATCAGTGGGGACCCTTGACGGAAGTGGTGAGCAGGACAGTTCACCGTGTGGGCCTTCCTTCCAACAGGGCACAGTCTGGGTCTCATCGTGGGTCAGCATCAGATGGATCCCAGCCAAGGGGCACTCTGCACAGTACCCGACCAGCCTCCACAGAACTGCCAGCAAAGACAAGGGACACCTGTGACACTATCACAGCCAAGAAGAGCCTGGGGGGACAGAGCCACAGGACATCACACGGGACGGAGGCAGGTTAGACCACAGCCATGGAAGGCTGCACAAGGATGGGTTTTGGTTAACAGTGATGTATGGATACCAGTTTATTCCTTGTGCCAATAACACCACACTAATGTTAGATGATAACAGTAGGGAAGTCTGGTGGGATGTGTGGAAGCAGTCTGTACTCTACCCACTTCTTTTTTGTAACTCTAAAACTGTTCTAAACTTAACAGTCACATTAAAAACGCACATACTGATGGCCTAGTCACCCTGCAACATGCCACAGGTGGTCAGCACCTTGATCACAGGGCCAGCCACTGGCCCTCCTCTAGAGACTTGGACACAGTTAACACAGGGGAGCCCTTCCATGGGGTGACCTGGAAACCCTCTGTGATAAAGACTGAATGAGGGAAGGTACAGGGGTACACTATGGGATCATCCTACTCTGTCACTTCCTGATGGCGGGGCCCTGTGGGCAGAAACTCCCTCTCATATGTGGGGGTAGATCCTCTGCCTTTCAGGGTGTGTGGGGCAATTAGTGGCCCCTGTATTTGCAAAGCTGGCTCCTCTGCTCTATTTCTGCCCAGCCTTGATCCTGAGGCTTCTCCTGGGCCCTTCCACTAGCCTGGCTCCCCTTACCCAGAGTGTTCCCTGCTAGGCAGGCATTGGACTACTGAGCACGCTGCAGTCCAGCACTAGAAGCCCCAACAAACACCCACCATAGCCTACTAAGTCCTGGCCATGGCCATTGCTGCCACCTGCATGCACATGGGGTGCTACTGAAGCATCTTATAGGACAGGGCCCCAAGGACCAAAAGGCACATCACCCACCTGAGGTCACAACTAGAGCATCAACCTGCAACTCGAAACCTGTGCCTTCGGCCATCATGTCCACTCCGCCAGGACAGCGCCCCAAAGAGGGAAGAGATATCCCTGAGACCACACAGAATGTCAGTGGACACAGGGACCGGTTCTCCCCAGGTCAGGAGACCTTACCCCTGCAGCCATGGAGGGCCCTCAGCTTAGAAAGCCAGCACTGCCCACAGCCTGGCCACAGGGAATGCAGCCTGGCCCCATCTTGGCAGTGTTACCTTGTCTGCTGCTCAGTCTCCACACCATCATACACCAGACCCAAAAGGGTTCAGGGAGGAAGTGCAGTTTACACACCAGCCCACCCTGCAGACAGCAGGCACACCTGGGCACACTATCCTTGCAGGCAATGTCTCAGAGCATGTACAGGAACCCTGCACAGGGTCTAACCCTACAGCACATCCAGCCCTTCTTGCTCTGCCCCTGGCCTGAAAAGACCCTGCCTTACGCTCCCATGTACCCTACCTGCCTGTCACCCATAAGCTAATGGGTTGTCTCTGTTCTGAGCAAGCTTCCCACCCTCTGGACACCCCCAGCTTTAACTGCCCTTCCTTCCCTAGTGCAGGCAGTGTGGGGTGGTCCCACTCTCCAGAGCCTAGGACAAGTACCCTTCTCTGAGGCCTCAAGAACCTGGATAGGCCTCACCTTTAGGGAAAAACCACATTTCCCTTCCCCGGTCCTATGAGGCTGCTGGCAAATTGAAGGGAAAGTTTGGCCCCTTGGTATCTCTGGGATCTGACCCAGCCTGGCAACAGTGGAGGGTCGGGAGAATGTGCTGGATGGGAAGGAAGAAGGGTAGAGGGATCGAGAGAGGAAAGGAAGGAGGAAGGGAGGAAGGCTGGGCAAATGGAAAAAGGTAAAGGGAAACTAGAAATCGAGGTGAGTAGAAAATGGATGTATAAAAAATAGATGGAGAATGGATGGGAAGAAGGCAGGGAGAGAGAGGGAGGAAGAAAGGAAGGGAAGAGAGAAGGAGGGAAGAGAAGAAGGGGAAAGGAAGGAGAGATGGACGGATAGATGAGCAGTAGACGGAGGGAAGGTTGGAGGGATGGACGGGCGCAGGTAGCGTAGATAAACTCGTGGGACTCAGCGGTGGGGCTAGATGGGAGCTGTCTGCATCCCACAGAGGCTGTGCCCTTGCTCTTACAAGTAAGATGACTCCCAGTTATCTTCAAGCCCAAGCACAGGGTCTCCCTGCACTGAGCCACCTTACGCTGGAGAGGTGTGCATCAGCATACACAACAACTCCCATGCATGATGCTGTCAATGCCGGCACCAGGGGGACGTGCCAGGACAGGACATCCCGGTTCCTGTGTACTCTGAAATCCCCTGTGAGTATGGAAAACACCCAAATCCCGGGGACTTTTCCAGACAGGCTCTGTTTTGCCAGTGAGAAGGACTCGTAATATACCCAAGCGGTCAGAGAATTTCCAAAGCTGACAGGTTGAGAGATCCTACCAATACAGACAGGCCCCTGCCTCCGCCAGCCGGGGCAGGCACCACCCTGGAAGGGGCCCTGCTTTGCTACCCAGGAGGACATTGCTGCCCACACAGCTCTGACTGAGGGGTGTCATTGTCCCCCCATCTCTTGTCTGCAGACTTGACATCACCATGCTCACAGTAACGGCCTCTCGAGAGCCCAGCAAGGCCGCTGGCTGGTCAACCTGCCCCATCCCACCTGGACATCTGTTCCCCAACTTCACAAGTTTCTTTTCTTCATGCAGCCCCTGGGTCTGGGGCCAGAGACAGAGAGAACCTTGTGCTCCTCCTCCAACAAAACACCACATCAGGAACAAAGGCCCTTACGGGGAGCTGTCTGGTTATAAAACAGCACAGAAAATAGGATGGCAATTGTGAAATGCTAATATCCTCATGCAGAGAAACTAAGACTGGAAGACTATTGAAGACCGAGTTAAAAAACCCTAAGTTATTGTAGGCTGATCAGGCCCGCAATCTCCCAAGTAAGTGGATGGACGAAGGCGTAAATAAAAAATGAGACAATGGAATATGATTTCAGGGCTTCCAGGAGGGACTAATTCTTTTCCAGCTTCTATATTCTCTGAATTAACCAAAGACTTTTCTGGGTCTCCCTTTTTTATTAGGTTTTTCAAATAAGGGAGGGGGAATACTGAAGAAAATGCAGGAATCTGAGCAGTAACCTGGGCAGGACTCGGGAATCCTTTCAAGGACTGCTCCGAGTATTATTATGTTAATTCAGGAGAGCTCTGTTATCTCCAGGAAGGCCTTCACTGCAGGGCTGCAGCCATAGTTTCCTTAAAGTTAATGGAAGTGGGAGCCAGACATCCTCACCTGCGGTCACCTTGTCCTTGGGGCATCACAGCGTCACAGGCCAATACAGGCCTCAGCAATGACCAGTGACTCATAGAGGTTCATTTACTATGAATCAGCTGCCCATCTGCAGACAAGATGCCTAAGACTTGGACAACTCCCAAGTAAATATGAAAAGCCAATTGGTTAATATTAAATCCTGCTCAGAGCCACTTCATAGCGGTGCTCAACAGAAGACCCTAGCTAGCAGATACCTTACCTGCTCACCTGGCTGACCTGTAGTAGGCAGAGCCAATCTACATCTGACAGATGTCCCTACCCTGCTGACCACTCCCACTGGCACCTCTTCTCCAGGACCCAGCTCCCATCTGCTGCCACCTGTGCCTGCCAGCTGCACACAGCTGGTCACCCAACTGTGAGTGCCACTGTGTTTATCAATATAACTGTATCCTCTGATTGATTTCATGAATTAGTACACACCCCAGTGAAACCCAAATACCAAAAGACAGCTGTTAATTTTATGAGCATGAAGCTGGATGCTTTAGAAAACATTGACACAGATGAATTACTTGGGAAAAAAGCCCAAAATCTTCCACTTCAAAATGGTATGGGGGGAAAAAAAAAAAAATGGTATGGGAGAAGCCGAGCATGGTGGTGCATGCCTGTAATACCAGCATTTGGGAGGCTGAGGCAGGAGGATCATTATGAGTTCGAGGCCAACCTGAGCTACAAAATGAGCTCAAGGCCAGCCTGAACTGCATTGCATAGCGAGACCCTGTCTCAAAAAAAAAAAAAAAAAAAAAAAAAGAGATCAGCCTAAATTATATAGTGAGACCCTGTCTCAAAGAATAAAATAAAAACTTTAAAACAAAATGCCATGGGGGAGCAGCTGCTACATAAAATGAGTATACGTTTACACTATTTCAGGTTAAAATAAGACACTGATAACCAGCATCACCTGTCTTAATGCTTCTCTTCCTGCTGCCCACAGTTCCATCCTCCCATTAGCCTTCTGTCTGCCTTGACCTTGGTGAATAGGGTGACTTCTTTACCCCCAAAATGCTTACCATGCTCTTCTAGGATGCCAGGTGATTTTTGCTTCCTTCTTGGTAATTTTCTGCATTTTCCAGATTCTCTCCAACAAGCACATATCACTTTTCAAGCAGAAATTAAAATGGCCATGTTTTCAACCAGCGCCAGGCATTAAGAGAATTGCTGGGCCAGGCACCCTGTGCCAGGGTCTATGCCCATCTCCACAGGCTGTAGATGCCCAAGGGTGGGAGTGCTTGGTCACTGTGAGGTTGACATTTGGGGCCCAATCACTCTTTGTTAAGCAGGATGTGGGAAGGCTGCTCCTGGCAGCGTTTTCAGATGCTTCATCTCATTCCTAGTGCTTAGACGTTTACCTGGTTCTCCTCATTCCCTTTTTTAAAAAGGAAAACTCAGTGGTTTTGAGTGTTTTCACGGGGTTGTACATTCATTACAACTGCCTCATCATCCCCCAAAGAAACCCCGTAGCTGTCAGCATTAGTCCACACCCACCTTCCCCTGGGCCTTGAAAACATTACACAGTACTCTCCTTTCTGTCTCTGGGTATCTCAGCAAGGCTAGGGTGTGGCTCATGGGTAGAGAGCTTACCTAGCATGCATGAGGCTCTGAGTTCAATCTCTAGCATGTGGGTGTGCATGCACACACACACACACACACACACACACACACACACTCATTGGCTTCTTTCACTTTGTATCCATATTGTAACACGGAGCAGTGCTTTATCCCTTTTATGGTTGAGTAATACCCCACTGTGTGGCTGGGCTGTAGGCTGTTTACACATTCTTTGGTTGATGGGCCACTGAGTTGTTGCCCTATCAAGGCTCTTACGCTGTTATGAAGATCCAGATACAAGTTTCTGTGTGGATGTACACTTTTTGCTTCTCTTGGGCAAATACATAGGACCAGAGTTATTGGGTTATATAATGACTATGTGTTTAATGTCTTGAGGATCCACCAACTACTTTCCACAGCAGCTGCACCACTCAACATTTCCCTCCGACCATGACCGAGGCTCTGATTTTTTCACACCTCATGGCTGTTCCCCACTGCCTGTGTCATTCGTTTTAGCCCTCCGAGTTAGTAACTGAATTTATCTCATTCTGCTTTGAATTTGCAATGCCCCAGTGATTGACAGTGTTGAACATCTTCATTGCTTTTTGACCACTGGATGTTTTCTTTGGAGAAAAGTCTATTTCAGGTCCTTTGTCCACTTTTAATTGGGTTATGTGTCTTTTTGTTGTTGACTTTTAAGGGTTCTTTATATATTCTGGATATCAGGTCTTTGTCAAATATAAGATCTACAATTATTTTCTTCCATTCTGTGAACTGTCTTCTCACTTTCTTGATACTTTCCTTTGATACGTACATAATTCTTTAAAAATTCTAATAGAATTACTTATTTTTTTCTTCATTACCTTTATATTTTGATGTCACATCTAAGAAATCAAGGTCATAAAGACTTAAACCTATGTTTTCTTCTAAGATTTTTATAGTTTTGTTTCTTTCAGTTAGGTCTTAGGTCTGTGGAAGTTAATTTTTGTATGCATTATGAGGTAGGTTCTCAAATTCATTCTTTACATGTGGGCATCCAATTGTTCCAGCATGGATTTGTTGAAAAGTCTATTCTTAAATAGTCTGATTGACTTTGATATATTAGTCTTATATCCTGCAACCATGCTGAACTCATGTATTGATTCTAATAGTTTTTAAGTGATCATCTTAGAACTTTCTACATGTAAGATCATCTGAAAATATATATAGTTTTACTTCTTCCTTTCCAATCCTGATGACTTTTATTTCTTTTTCTTGACTAATTGTCCTGGCTTGAGCCTGCGGGGATGGTGTTGAACAGAAATGGTAAAGGTGGCCCATTATCTTGTTCCTGATCTTAGGGGGGAAAACATCTAGTCTTCACCAATAAGGTATGTTAGGGGTTGGGATAGTTTGGGAAGTTTTGCTTATTTTTTGTAAACCCTTTGTCAGATTGAGAAAATACTTTTGTCATATTTTTTATTAAGGAAAGTTTGCATGCGGTGAAACTAATAGATCTTAAATGTACAAATAAATCTTAAGCTTAGTGAAGTTTTTCCCCTTAGTCTTGGGGATTGAATCCAGGGCCTTGTACATGCTAAGCTAGCACTCTATCAGTGAATGATACCTCAGCCCTCAGTAGATTTTTTACACATGTGCATAAATCCACAAAATCTGGCCATAGGACCTTTTCTTCCATTCCACCCACTCAGAGACTCTCTCTATAGGTGTCTCCCTACTAGTACAAAAAAAAGATACCCAGTTACAAGTGGACTTTAAATAAATTGTTGGTACAAGTGTGTCTCATGCAATATTTGGTGCCTATATTGGGACACACTGGTATCAAAATGGTTCATCATTTGCCCAAAATTCCAACTGTAATTCACCGTGACGTTTGATGATGCAGTTTACCCACTAGAAATGGCCACACTGAGTCAGCAGGAACCAAAGAAGCATTAGAAATAGTGGCCAATTTAGCTCATGAGAAAGAGGACATCCCTGGAACCCCAGAAATTAGCACTGATGGAGATTACAGCAGGAGTACTGTGAGTTTGAGCCTAGTGTGGGCAACTTAGAGACTTAGTGGGACCCTGTCTCAAAATTAAAAAAAAAAATTAAAGGCTATAAAGGGCTGGAGATGTCATTCATTGCAAAGGCTCTGGGTTCAATTTCTGGGAAGGAAGGAAGGAAAGAAGGGGAAGGAGGGAGGAAGGAAAATTAGCACACCTGTCCATGTGGAGAGATGGAGGCAAAAACCCCTTAAGTCAACTCTGGTCCCAGACAGGGGATGGAGCCTTGGCCAAACTCCCTCCAACAGAGGCTTAGGCAGAACGGTGGTGTCTGGGCCAGGAGCAAACTAATGCAGAGTGGAGACTCGAGCCCACAGCCCTGGATTCTGTTTGGTGCCCTGACCTCCCATGAAGAGATTTAGCACACAGAACAGCAGGCGCCTCATCTCTCTTTTGCGTAGGAAAGTTGTCCAACTGGAGCGCAATGGAAATGTTTAAATCGTCACTTGGGCGATCGCTGTCATTCTAGATGCTTCGTGGTAACTTACATATGAAACAACTGAGAAATAATGCTGCTATTCCATATTCTGAGCCAGGCTCCTGTGGTTGGGCTTATTTATGTCACATGTGGCTGGAAGGAAGATCCTGAGGTCTTCTGTCTGCTTCTTGCCAAACAGCCTCATGAGATCAATGACAGAGGCGGCTCTCAATTGTCACAGTGTTATTTTTAACTGCCAAATGCAGGAAAGTGACACATCTGTTTGCAAACACAAGTCGTTGCCTTTCCATGTGGGGCCTGGTGTCTCACCGGGGGTCCTGAATGTCTTCTGGCTGACTGGGCTCCACAGGGAGCTTTCACTTCCCTCTGATCCTTCCTACTCCACCAACACCACCAGAAGCCCATGAAGGCAGACATGATTGTCATCCTATTTCACTGCTTTTCCAAATGTCATTTTATCCCATCAAGTGGAAAGTGATGCCTAGAGCTAGCAGCTAACTTGCCCCTTGGATTGGCCCCAGGGGCAAAGTGAAAGTGTTTGTCCTCCCCTGTCTGAATCTGAAGACTTGGCCACTTGGTTACCTTGACTCATAGCAGACAGATGGAAGCCAAGGGTCAGAAGTTGGGAATCTGGGGCCAGGAGCAAGACCCCCAGCTCACTAGGCTGCCCTAAAGCCAGCTTGTTCTGCCACTCGGATGTGACCATCAGTCAGGGTGTCAGTATGGGGACCTTATGCCTCATCCCTGAGTAACTCTCCTCAGCCAGAGTGTTTGAGATCCATTCAAGAACCATAGAGAAGGAGAAGAAGGTGATTTCCAAGGCTCCTGTCACACACAGGTATTTCCCTCATGTGGGTCCTTGAGCATTTTCCCTGCAGATCTCCACCTGCACAGGGGCCCACAGAGGAGCAGTTCCCTAAGAGGCATGGCTGGCACCTGATGGATATGCTCGTGCAATGGCTGTGGTGATGGCTTTCGCTGCATGGTCAACAGCATAGTATCTTTGATCTACCTGGAAACTCTGAGGTACCCGGGGCCCCAGACACCTGTGAGCAAGTCTGGAAGATCCCCAAGATCACCCTGAAGTGCAGAGACAGATCTGGGAGCTGTCAGGAAGGAAGAGGTGGGTGGGCGTCCTGGGGTGACTTAGTCTCAAGCAGAACATTATATCCAGCCTGTGCTCAGACACTACCAGTGACAGGTCCTGCCCATAGGCTGGGTCTCTGCTGCGGAGTGAAGTGCAGGAGCTAGAACAGCTGAGCAGCGGTGGGTCTTTCATCTGCCAAGTAGGTTTGGACTCCATGGTGCTCAGAATCAGCAACTGAACAAAAGATGGTAACCCCTACTTGGGAGCAGCAGGAGAGGTCAGTGCCCAAGACGGGAGTCTGAACAGAGCAGTGCTCAGAGCTCCTGGCGCCTGCTAACCTTCCTGGGTCTGCAAAGAAGTCACCCTCTCACACACCATGTCCTAACATGCCCCACTCCCTCCTCTCCTGAGTCTGCAGGGCTCTGAGTGGCCATTCCCAGCTCCCATGCCCACCCTCAATGGCAGTCCCTGTCAACTACCTGCGTACAAGTGACACTAAGGGTCCAGGATACAACAGCTCACCCTGCTTCTCCTCCTCCTTAGCTGCATGGTGGGCAGCTAACCTGGTCTCCACACCATCTCCCAAAGGCCAACGTGGCACAGAGGCTTCCTGCAGGGGCCAGGTGTGCGCAAGTTACCCCAGCTGCATGTGTTCACAGCATCGCGGAGGGGTGAAAGGAGGGCCTGGGACTGGGCTCTTCATTTCTTTCCTTTCTCTTTCTCTCCCTCTCTCCTCTCCTCTTCCTCCTTTCCTCTCCCCCTTCCATACAGAGGGTACTGAGTCAGGCACACAGAGGGGATCGGAGGATCCCCCCAGAACACTGAGGCCTGGGACAGAACCTCAGCTTGCTTAATGTTGGCAATGGAAAGCTCACCCACTAAAGGGGTTGCAGGCCCTCTGGAGACATCCATCTGCAAGATGTCTTCCTTGCCTGCAGCTGCATCTAGCTGGCTCCTGCCCTGGCACACAAAGCTTGTGAGGGGTGCGACCCCCAGCACCTGCATCCCGTCCACCAACCTTGGCTCCCCAGCCTCCCACTGCGCCAAGTCTTCTACGTATCCCTTAGGCCCCAAACAGCCCTGTACGGAGACCCTGTCAGACCCCAGATGTCTGCTGACGCAAGAGGAGCTCAGCCATCCTGGAACCACCAGGGGCCTGACCGTGCGGTGTGGAGTGGACACGTGCCCGGCACACATGCTGTCCATGATGTTTCATTCAGACATGGGCGGCGAAAACGGCTGCATCCTCTTCCTGGTCCAGGCTTCCCTACCTCACCGGCTCCTGGGCCCGAGTCCCACTAGGACAGTGTACCTTTGGGGAAGCTCTCAGCAGAAAGAGAGCTCAGGTCTCAGGCTTCCAAAGGCACAATAGAAAAAGGAAAAGGAACAACTGACCCCACAGTGTGGTTCTGCCACTCAGCCCAGTGGGAGGCGGATGGTCACAGCTGGCGGCCAAGGTGGAGGACCCAGCAGGAGCTGCAGGAGTCACAGAAGGCAGCAGCATCCTGTGGGTCAGCTGTAGGAAGGAAGGCCAGAGGCCTGATGAGCAACCCAGAGAGGAACAAATGGGTTCAGAGAGGTTGTGCTGCGTACTTGAGGGCACACAGCTAGCAGTGGAGGAGCCATGTATAGACACTGAGTCTCAGGGCTCCTGTTGGGAGATGGCCCGAACCAAACACAAAGTTCAAGCAACTCCGGCTGAACCCCCTCTGTGTGAGATCTGTGCCAGGGGGAGCGCCCCACAACTCGGCCTATGCCCTCGAGGATCCAGTTCATCTAAAGCCACAGTTCCTGTGGGTCTCCAGTCATCCTGACCCTGAGTCGGCAGAGCCACCTCAGCAAGTCAGAGCAGGAGCGGCATACCTGAGCTTCTAGGGGACTCCAGCCTGTACGGCTACTCTAACCGATGGGCCCGGGGCGGCCTGCTTCTCCTGCACACCGGCTGCTCTTGGTCTGGTCAGAGAAGACAGCCGGGACAAGTGCGGGAGCTTGGCTTTGCGAGGGGACAGGGGCGTCAGAAACCCTCCAGGCGGCGGAGCAGTTCGGCTGCGTGGGTGGCATCAGGCCATCTTTCTGAAAGGTAGATGTGATCATATCACCAACTTGGTTAAAAGTCTTTTTCTTGGTCACAAGTGCCCAAACACAGTGCTGAGGAAGGACGAGCCCAAAGCATCATACTGCCTGATTCCTCTCACATGAAGGTCTGGATCAGAACCACCCACACGTCCCACCTCCCACCACAAAGCCTCTCCATCCGCCTGCGTTTTCCCACTGCGGCTCCCACTCAGCCATCGCTTGGTCCAAGGCCCAACAAGTCTTCCCCTGATAGCACCAACACCCTCTGGCCAGCCTCCACCCTCGGGCCTCCAATCTATTCTCTCTACAGTCAGAGTGGCTGTGTCAGATGCCAACCTGGGCTCCCAGATGCCCTGGTGCCCCCACGTATCTTCCTGCCTTGCCTATCAGCCTTGCCCTGACAGCTGTTCTCCACAGGCCCTGACTCCAGGGCTCTGGCCACTGCATAGTCCCCTCTACCACATGGCCTTTGCACATCTCCTCTAATCTCATTGGTCCTCCAGAGCTCAGTGAAATCATCCTTTTCTTTGGGAAGCCCGAGTATCTGACCCCCACTTCCAGAAGTCCTGTGTGCATCTCCTTTACAGAACTTGCCCCAGTTAGAATTTTACACTTCTTCCCTCCTCCATGAGGACACGAATACTACAACAATAAAGATGGAGTCTGGTTTTGCTTTTCTGTTTTTTGTCACTGCAGCCAGGCCCCACCACAGCTCAGAGAGGGCTGTTCAAACCCTCGCTGTGCATGGGGAAGCCGCTCCACCCCGCGCCCACTGTTCCCTCAGCCGCAGCGCCACCCAGCAAAGCGGCCAAGCAGGTCTCTTCCGCAGATGTGGCCTCATCTCTTCTACAGAATGCTGCATGTCAGCCAGGCTAGCTCTGATTTCCCTGTGAAATTTAAGATTCCTCGCTGGGTCCCCAGGTGTCTGTGCTCTGGTGTCTGTGTAGCCACAAGGCAGGAAGCTGGTTCCGTCAGGTTCTCCTGTCCTCGCACACGATCTTGTTTTTACCCCTGGTAGCTTGCAGGATTTCCTAGCCATGCTGTGCCGAAATTTCACCCAAATAATTCTGTAATGGGTTTGGGGGGAGATATAGGTCGAAGAACACGAAGCTGCAGTTAGCTAAGATAAATACGTTACAGCAGGAGACTAGTTAATAATAGTGTACCTGCACAATACAAACTTTTGATTTCAGCTGCTCTTAGCCCAAAAGAAGAAGGTAGCTTTGTGACATGAGAACTATGTCCAATTGCTTCTCTGTAAGAACCCTTCACATACGTCTGCATTTATATTTATAAAGTAAACTTTTAATCTTTGGTAGGAATCATCTTTTCATTTTCTCTCAGATTCTTGTTCCCTGCCCCAACTCTCGCCATACGAGGACTCCCCCTTTGCCCCACTTGGAAAATCGCCTTCCATGGTTTCTCCATCATTACCTTGTTCTTTCAGTACCTTTTGGAAGCTTCATTTGCAGATGTTGGAACATCTGGATCTGTCTCTCGATCCTTTCCTGGGAGAATTCTTCACTACAGTGCAGCACAGGGTCGCTGTCCATTGAGCAGTCTGGCTCTCACCGTGGTTCTTTTCTTTTCTGTGTGTGTGTTTAAGGTTCTTTTTCATTTGCTCTGTCACCTCTATTTCCACAGAAGCTTATTTTCTCACCTGCTGGTCCAGTGCCTGGGGTCTTGGGCCACCCCGTCTGTGGTGCAGGGGTGGCCTGTCCGTCTGCATCTGCAGTCACCAAGCCTCTCCCACTGTGGTGCCTGGCAGGCATGGAGGCCGTCTCCCTGCTTCCTGGGCAGATGGCCCTGCCACTTGCTGCCCGAGGACACCAGCATGCTAGAGACAGCCACGCTGTTCCCCGTCCACCCTGTCTGCTGACTTCTCCTCCCAGCCCCCCTGTCCTGGCAGGGGCTCTCCGTCCTCATCAAGACCCTCTGAAAAGCTTTGGGCTGTGGCAGTTTTCCTGTACCTGCCCCCATTTACTTCTAACTCACAAATGACTGTCTTTCTCATGACACTTTCCTGCCATTTCTTTTGTGATTTCATAGGGCCTTGCCTGGAGGGAAGTTCTATGCACAGCTGCCACCCCGATCAGATCTTTCCAGAGATTCATGTGAGAAACTAGGGGACCCAAAGCACCATTCACCCCCCCCCAGGGAAAGTGGCTTGGGACACACGAAATGGCTGGGAAGGGGACTCCCTGGGTCCTCCCATCAAAAAGTTCTGGGGAGCACAGTGGACTCAGCCACTCCTCACAACAGGACTGTGTCCCATTTCCAGCAGATATGGCATAGCAGAATATCTGGGCAAGCGGCTGGATTATAGTGAGGGTTTCAGGACCCATATCCAGCTCAACCTTTTCTTAAATGTCAGCCTGTCCCCACCCCAGGATGCCCATGACATATTAAAGCTCGATTATTGGCACAAGCCATCATCCCTGACTCCAGAACATTCCAATCCCACCCTCTATGACTACCTGGTCTGATGACTGAAGGCCACCAGGAGCTCAACAGCCATACACTAAGGGCAGTGACCAAGTCACCTGACCTGTCCCTGCCTCAGTTTCCTGGCTTGCCAAAGGGCCCATGGCCCATCCACAGGTACAGGGGGTGAGCATATAGTAGGAGATCAATAAATGTGCATTCCCCTCCTCCCTTTGCCTCAACTGTAAATAGGAACTTCCACTTTAGAGCCACATTCAAGGTTGTCCTAAAGGGGAGCCCAAATGGATTATCCAGCCTAGATCCTGATAGTCTGATGGCGGGAACATCCCCCACCACCATCACAGCTTTGGGTCTCAGCAGAATAGGAAGGGGTCACCCAAGCTCTGGAAGTAAATTGACTGGCCTAAGCTAATAGGACCACCTTCCAGGTTGGTCCAACCATGGTAAGGCTCAAGACTTCCCTTCAGTCAAGACTTGTCTCTTGCTCTGGCCAGTGAGACGTCAGAGGCATGCAGGGGAAGAGAAAACTGTTGGACCATAAAGCCAGAGCCCTGATTAAACCCAACCTGAAGCCCATCTGCCACGAAAACTTCCAGCTGGGTGAGCCACATTGAGTTGGGTTTTCTGCCTCCTACAATAAGAGATTGCTCACTGGGAGAGAGCCCCAAATAGGCTGGCTGCCAGTTCCGCTGTCATTTCAAGAACTGGGCATGGTAGTGTGTCAGAAGTGCTCTCTCCACAGGGTCTCAGGATTGGGTCTTGGGAGCTTTTCCCTTCTGGGTCTGTCTACACCTGAGCCATTCAGTCAAGGTGCTCAGGTGCTTTTTCCACGAATTGCAGATGATCCAGAAAGTGGCATGGACTTACCCAAGGTCACCCAGTCAGTTAGTGCCAAATCCAGGACTTGAGCCCTGGAACCCCACACAACATTCCCGAGTGAGATACGGCCAGAGGGCCTGCCCAGCGTGGCCAACTGAACTAGCTGCTAAATTGATACTTTGCAAAGTGTGCATGTTTCCAATTTCAGAGCATGGCTGGGACTTTGAAGCAGCGTAAGCCACCCCCTGATGTGGTGAGGATGGAGGTGGCTGAGCTGGGATGGAGAAGGATCTTAGAAAATGCTCCGCAGAAGCCCCAGGGCACCCACATGCTGGAAGCAGATCAGAAAGCAGGGCTCCTCCAGAGGCCACAGGCAGCCTGCTCCCCACTTAAAAAGAACCTGTATCGATTTCACTTTTTTTGCCTTCTTGGTGCCTCCTTAATGAGATAATGTTAGAGTTGAAAATAAATAGATGAGAGACTGGGTAAATAGATAAACAGGTAACCAGAGTCTGGGCTTCCTTTCTCCCTCCAGGACTGGAGGAGTCTGGGTTTTACGTACTCCAGTGAAGGCGCTGGAGAGAGTGGAGAGAGGGTGCCCACAACCCCTGTGTCCTGGCACCTACCGGGCACTGCCGGTCTCAGCACCCTGGTGAGACATGCAAGCATCACGCCAAAAGTGGCAGAGGACGAGAAGGGACTGCAACAAGGCCACAGCAAAGGCCCAAGGTGGAGAGCTCTCATCTTCACAGGATGAGGGTGGGTGACATTTGAGGGGTGCTGGAGAGGCCAGGGCTGGCCTGCAGGAGGGGCTGCCCCAATACTCCCTGGGTTCCAGAAAGCACAAGGGCTCCTGTTGGACCTCCCTGCCAGGCTGCCCTCTGCCACACACTCAGTCGGGACCACCCTGTCCCCATCTTGCCTCTTGGGTCCTCTCAGGAGCCAGGGCTCCTAGAACATGTCATGCCATGGGCCACGGCCTCCTTCAGTATCCCAGCTGCTATTCCACAGTGCTGGGGCAGCCATGCAGACTGTTGCGTTACATCCCTGCCATCGTGCTTCCCAGGAACTCCCAAGGTCTCTCCTATCACTGGCCCAGGGAATAGGGTCTCTGAGACCTGCATGATGGCTCTGGTTGGTTAAATATGATGAAACTCACCTTCATTAAAATAGAGCATGCTGTGCCTGCTGGGGTCTAGAGCATCTGGAACCTCTCCCACCCTATTCTAGCCTCGGGCCTCTGTGCTTCCTGGGGGGATGCTGGCCTGATCCTACCCCCAGGACACTTGGCCCTGCTGCTCCCACTGCCTGAGAGGGGCTCCTCCCCACCTGCTCAGGTCAGTTCCTGCATGCTCTTGAGGGTTAGGCCTCCCTGTCTCCATCAGAGGGGCCCCTCCCATCTCCAGCACTCCCACTCCTCCTGCCGTTGTCCAGCTGCCCAGCTCCTAGGCCTCAGAGTCCCCTGGGTGAGCCTCTCTCCAACCTGCTGAGCCCTGAGCAGGCACCTTGTTCTCTGCCACATCCCCCAGAGCAGCGCTGGCACAGACAGCAATGGCACTGAGAGGCGGAAGGAGGGAAGGAAGGAAGGAAGGAAGGAAGGAAGGAAGGAAGGAAGAGTTGTGTTTCCCCTTCCTTCCTGGAGCACTACTATGCACATAGCTCTGTGCTCCAGGCTGGAAATGAGGGCACAGGGAAGCGAAGCTCAGACTGGGGCTGGAAGTGCAGAGCCCACCACTGAGGGCTCAGCTGGAGTCAGCGAGGCCTCCCTGTCCCCACACATACCAAGGGAGAGGAGCCTGTGTGTCATGGATCCAGAAGGCTGCTCAGTGTGCACCGTGGTATTTTTTTTTTAAGTATAAAAGAAAAACAAACGAACAAAAAAAGAAAACATTAACAAAAAGACACAAGGTAGCACAAGAGCAGTATAATCAAAATTGAATTATAGACAAAGTGACAGGGAATCACCAATGGTTATTGTATTACATATTGATAACTTCAAAGTGTATGCTCCTGAAATCACATATAGACATACAATCTTGATCAAACAATCAATCATGAACTGTTCCTTACCATAAAGCAACACAAGTCAACAGTGGCATCGTGTTAGCCATCCTGCACATACACATATAGATACATATTTGTCCCTTTCTTCCATTTCTTCCTCCCCTCATCCCACTTGCTCCTTATTTTTGAGCAGATTCCCTTCATACCTCCTAAATTATATTCCCACCTTCAGATTCTTACACCAGTGATACAGTACGTTGCCTGCACCCAAACCTCTGATTTATTTCACTTACGAGTATGGTGTCTAATTGTGACCATTTGCCTACAAAAGCCCCAAATCTGTCTTTCTTCATAGCTGAGTAAAATTCCATTACATAAAAATGCCACATTTTTTTAATCCAGTCCACTGTGGGTGGAAATTTGGGTTGCTTCCACAATTTAGCTATTACAAATTGCACTGCTGTAAACATGGGTGCACATATATCGCAGTGATGTGATGCTTTCAGATCTTCTGGGAAAATATCCAGAAGGGGAATAGCTGGGTTGAATGGGACCTCTAGACCTAGTTTGCTAAGGAATCTCCAAACTGATCTCCACAGTGGTTTCAGCAGTCTGCATTCCTACCAACAGTGCAGAAGTGCACCGTGGTATCGAGAGCCAAGATATCCCTGTCCTGCCTGTCTTCCCTCCTTCTCTCCTTCCATTTTTTATGTGTGTGTGGAACCGGGGTTTGAACCCAATGAGAGACATCCTCAGCCTCACCCGCTTTATTCCTTAGAGACAAGTCTTTGTTGAATTGCTAAGTTGCTCAGGCTGGGTTCAAACTTGAAATCTTTCTGCCTCAGCCTCCCAGAGCATTAGAGTTATAGGCATGTGTTTACACACCCAGCTTTATTTTTTCTTTCTTTATCATTTTCTGTGTTTACCAAATTTCTCCAGATGCTTTTAAATTTTATGGTCAGAAAACATTTTAATTTCAAATAAGAGTTGTTCTTTTGACATTAGAAGGAAAAGCATCCACTGTATGTTCATTTGTCCAGCCCATTGGATGGAGTACACAGTACCTGTGGAGGTCTCCACCCTCCAGCTGACATCCTAATCCCACCCCTAAGGAGATGCCCTAAGAAAATAATTCCACGGAGCACAACTAAACATTTGTTAATATGTGGACTGCAGCCCTATCAATAAGATAATGGGGGAAGTGCTAATATTCATTGTTTGGAGAAGCAATGGCCCATCCACAAGATGCTGAAAAGTGTGGCTATCATAAAACATCATGAGGCTAGCAGCTTAAAAAGCACTTTGTGTTAAAGATGAAGCAAGTACGCAGAAAGGTGTAGGTGACCCCCAAACCGAGACAGTGTTAAGATAGGAGACTGTGGACCAGGAGGCAGGTGTAGGTGTTTCCTCTAAGCGTTGGACAACCCAAAGACGATGCCACAGTAGCTGCTTGTCGCAAAAGCTGCTCGGGGCACAGGGACAATGTGGCGAATATGACAGACTGGGGCCCTGCTCGTCCAAATGGGAGTTACAGGCCAGACAGTTCATAAATGCGTCCCCACATTTATAGCAGTGCCGCTTGTAATAACTAAATGCTGGAAGTGGTCTGTATGCTCATAAACAGATGAATGGATAAAGCAAATGTGTTGTTTATATGCAACAGAATATTACCCTGCCATAAAGATAAATGCATAATTTGCGGGGAAATGGGTATGCCTGGAGACCACAGGGTTCAGTGAAGTACATCAGACATACGGGTTCATTGCGCTACGGTTTCTCTTGTAGGAGACCCAAAGCGCAAACAAGGAACAAAATAAGGGTTGGGTAACAGAGAGTAGGGAGGTGGGTCTTTCTCCAGGAGAAAGGGGATCGGGGGAGAGAGAGGGGAGGGAAAGGAAGGACCGGGGAGGGAAAGAGGGATTAAGATGTGGTATGTACCTGTGCCAATTCCCACAAGGAATGTCATTATTATTATGTACTGCAAACATGTCCTGAGAAAATAAAAATTTTAAAAATACATAGTAAGTCAGAGGGGAGGTTGCTGAGGGGGAGCTAAGACAGGCAGGGCATTGTGGAGGAGACAGACACACACTGTGTGTCCCCTGCCACCATGGCTGTGTCCTAGTGCATCAGTCGGCTCTCTGCGACTGTGACAAGATGCTGGACACAGGCTGCATGTTATGAAGCAAAGAGAGGTGTGCTTTGGCTCACGGTTCTGATGGTTCAGTCCAAGCCTGGGGCCTTGGTGGGTCTGGGCCCCTGTGCAAGAGGCATGTCATGGAGGGACGGGGGGAGTGAATGCTCACATGTCAAGTACAGAGAGAAAGAGAAAGGGGTGGGGGGGGGAGAGACTGGAGCCCCACAGTTCCCTTCAAGGGCATACGTGTATTAATCAAGCTCCCCCCACGAAATCCCACCTCTCAGAGGTCCACAGCATCTCCCAGTATGACCACCCTCAGGACTGTCACATAAAGACACTCAAATCACACCCAAACCATGGCACTGAGCCAGTAACCTAGTGTGCAGGACACCCTTCCCCCAAGCCTGGCCCATGGAGACCTCCCGTGAATAACTCTGCCAAGCGCTGGCCAGTGCCCAGGCTGCCAAGAGGTTGGGTGCACCACAGGCACCAGTTGGAAGGTACATGGATCCAAGTCACCCCCTGAAAGCAAGCCACTCACAGATCAGGACCAGCCATCTGGACTTTAGGTGGACAAGAAATAGGTTTCTACTGTGTTGGGAACTGATTGGCATTGAAGCTTGTTCCCCAGAGACAGGAAAAACCTGGTTTTCTAGGCAGGGAGGAGCCGAGATTGTGTTTGAGGGGGTGGCCAGGACCGACCCTGCTGCTGGGATGGGGAACAGAGCAAGGATGCACTTGGGGCTGCCTGAGGCAGAAGGTTCTGTCCTGCGCAGGCACCTGGAAAGGGCAAGGAAGGAGAAGAAGACCAGGGTGGCTGGCACAGTGGGCAGATGCAGCAAGGCCGCGCACGGCAGGGGCAGCAGGGGTTAGGAGCAAGGGCAGAGCGAGCTGTTAGAAAGACGGCAGGTGGGGCTGGAGGGTGCAGCACAACCAGGACATGGGTAAAGGTCTGTGTCCTGTGTCTGTCAGCTTTCAGTCCCTGTAACAAAATACCTGTGAAAAACAAATTAAGGAAGGCAAGTTTATTGGGGCTCATGGTTTCAGAGGTCTGCGTCCGTGGTCAGCGGGCTCCAAGGAAGAACACAGCAGAAGGGCGGGGGAGGTGGCCGCTCACCTCACAGCTGCCAGAGTGCAGAAAGAGGGAAAGAGCTGGAGAGAAGGGGCCAGGGACAAGCAATATCCTGCTGGCTACCCCCCAGTGACTCACTTCGTCCACCCAGGCCCTGCCCCCTAGCAGCACATGCAACTAGGAACTCACTACCAATGGATTAATCCACTCCAAAGCTTAGTGCTCCCTTGATCTGATCACATTCCAGAAGCCGGGCCTCCGTGTACACAAAGCTTTTGCAGGACTTTTTTGATCCAAACTACAGCAGAACCAGACTGGCCTTGCGAAGGCTGAGCTCCCAGGAGCCCCAGTGGAAAGGGTGGAAGAGGGGAGGGAAAGGAAGGACAGGGGATGAAAAAGGAATTAAGAGGTGATATGTGTGTGCACAAATTCCGCACAGGAATGCAACGGTTCTGTGCTGCAAACATGTGCTAAGAAAATAAAAATTTTTAAAAATACATAGTAAGTCAGAGGGGAGGTTATTCATGGGAGGATGCCAGGGGCCAGGCCCAGGGGGAAGTGTGTCCTGCACTGCTAGGCTATATGGGTGGAAAGGGCTGTGGAGAATAGGGGTCCGGGATATCCCCAGCCTGGGGCTGGAGGTGGCAGAGGGGAAGCCCTGAGCCCTGCTGGGGAGGTAGGAGGACAGGTGGCCTGAAGGAGACTATGACGCCTGACACTGACACGGAGGAGATGTGTCACTCAACTGCCCAGGGACATTGGTAGGTAGGTGGATCTTTGAATCTGGACTCCAGGGCAGACAAGGAGAGAAGGCTGAGCCCTCTCTGGACAGCAGGTGTTGAGAACAGGGCGCAGGTGGAAGGAGGAAAGGGGCTGGGGAGGCACCACACGGGGCGGCGTGGGGAGGAACCTGGAACAGCGGCTGACAGGTGGAAGGAAGCCGAAGGGAAGGGAGGAGGGAGGTGACTGAGGACCAACCCTCTGGGAGGCCACTGGGAGTGCAGGGAGGGGCACAGGCGCTTAGCACAGGCTGGAAAGAGGGTGCAGACCCTGGGGTGGCGAGGGTGCCAATGCCACTTGCAGTGTGGCTGCAAAGGGAGCAGAGATGGGGCAGCAGCCAGAAGGGGAAGCGGGGTGTAGGGAGGTTGCACCACAGGATGAATGTGCTTAACTCCCCTGACCTGTGCACCTGGACTTGGTTGGATGGTGACCTCTTACTACAGTAAAAAAATAATACAGCGGCATAGCGTGGGAAACCATCATCGTGTGCTTTGCAACCTGGATAGATGAGGGGCAGCCACAGAGCCAGTGGGACTGCTTTGTGTCGGCATTCTGGAAGAATCCATTCAACGACTTGAAAATAAAAACCGAAAATATTGAAGAGTGACTTCTAAGAGATGAACATGATTTCTCTGTTTCACAGCCTGCAGCAGCTGTGAAAATGAGCTGAGACAGTTCCCAGAGTCCAGTGTATCTGGTTGTGAGGTCTCGTGGTCCCTCGTCCCTCTTCCACAGAATCTGGGGCTCCTGCCACCTGGCCCTCCCACTCTACAGCCCCCAGTACTAGCCTCTGGGGCGCCAGCTCCCCAAGTCCCTGGTCCCTGGTCCTGCCAAAGTCCCCTCCTCTGCTGTCCCTTTCCCTCATACCACAGCCATCAGGGTCCCTAAGTCCTTCCTCATGGACCCTCCTAGCCCTTCCCTGGCAGGTGAGGAGGCCACTGTCCACCGCAGCCATGAGAGTCTTCAGGACCTAAGTTTGACCTTCTCCTGTCCTGATTAAAACCCTTCTGCCACAGACTTGAGTCACAGCCCCTGGGATTTGCATGCTGGTGTGCCACCTGCCAGTATGATGGCATTTGGAGAAGGGCCTTTGGGAGATGATTAGGGTTAGGTGAAAACACGAGTGAGAGTCAGCACTGTGTTAAGTCGCAAAGAGATGATGCCTCTCTCCCTGATGCCCACCATGTGAGGACGCAGAGAAGAGCCGGCCATCTACACACCAGGAAAACCGCCTTCACTGGGGATGGCACCAGCCTCCACCTGACCTTGGACTCCCAGCCTCCAAACTGTGAGCAACCAGTCTCTGTTGTGATGGCAGCCTGAGGTGAGATACCTTCAAAGGGCAACCATACACCTCCCTCACTCTGGCCTGCTGGGCCAGCCTTCCTCACTGTCCTCCTTCCTCAGCCTGAGCTTCCTCCCACCTCCTGGTCCGGGATCATCTCTGGGAGCAGGCTTCTCCCAGCCTCGGCCAACACGGTGGAGATGATAGGAAGGATGCTGGGAAGGCTGACGCTCTGCCTAGCTCAGCACCAGCCCAGCAAGGTCAGCTGGATACACAGGATGAATGAGAGGTTAATTCCTGACTCCGTATCTGCCGTGTCCTCACCCTTCCTAGGGCATTTCCTGGAGTGTGATGTCAATAGATCCCAGCCCATCCTATGTCCCAACCTTCCTGTGTCCATTCATTCACCCGTGCATTCACTTCAACATGTATCATACCGAGGCATGGTGGTACACCCCCTGTAATCCCAGCACTTGGGAGGCTGAGGCAGGAGGATTACAGTGGTTTTCAGGCCCACCTGGGATACATAGTGAGTTGAAGGCCAGCCTGAACTACATAGTGAGACCCTGTCTCAAAAAAATAAATATGCATCACAAAACATTGTGGGCAACCATGTTGGTAAAAAACATTTTTATGTGGCAGTAATGCTGTTTCCCATAATGCCAGTTAAATTAAGATAACATGCATGTATACAGCTATACAATTATATAGGTATAATTATACAGGCATACAGTTATACAAAAATACTAAAAAATACATCAACCGTCCCCAGGGAAAGAGTGATTGGAAGACCATGGGAGTGGGTAATTGTGACTTGTTTTTCCTTATGTTCCCTCTCCCAAAGAGAGCGTGGATTGCTTCTACACTGGCAGGGATGTGTTTCATGTTTAAAACGCTGGGCTCCAGGTCATGGCTGGGGAGGTGCATGCGAGAGGGGTGTGGGGCTGACAATCAGAGGCCACTGATAGCCAGGCTGGACCTCAGACTCACTCCAAGCTGCACCTGTGAGCAGTGGCATGAGATACCAGGGTGGCTCTTTCCGAATGTACCTGGCAGCTTGGGGGACTCTGGGGTCCAACAGAGGAATATCATCACCAGCCTGAGATACCAGAGCAGGTGCCACCTCACCCCAATTTTCAAAACACTCCACAGCCAGCGTCTCCTGGGTCCCAGCACCACTGTATTACCAATATTCCTTCTTTAACGACGTACCTGTTTAACAAATTGTCAGACATGAGAGAAGCACACTGTTCAGACTTAACATCCATCTTCTCTTTGTACAGAGTTTTACTGTCTTTTTTTTCTACAGAAACCTTGTTTATGCACTACTGTAATTCTTGATGATTGTATTGTACAGTACAGTGCTGTAGTTTCATGTTCTGTTATGCGTTACAGTACTGTATGTGAGATTTATGCAAATAAAAGCAAAGTCATCAAGTTGGAATTTCCTTTGACCATTTCTTTGTTCTCAATATTGTAATGTACATGCTACATACAATTCCTCATTTAGTGCCCAAGTCATTGAACACCCTTGGTAGCAGGAACAGGATTCAGTAGATAAATGAGAAATGTCTGTTGTCATGTTTCTGTTGCTGGGACAAAATACCAACCCCACAGTTTAAAGGAGAGAAAGTTTATTTTAGTTCATGGTTGCAGAGGATTCCCTCCACGGTCAGCTGGCTTTAAGGCAAAAACATGGTGGTGGTAGGGGGGAAAGCTGCTCACCTCATGGCAGCTGAGAAGCAGAAGGAGAGGAAAAGACACAGGGACTAGGACATGTCCTTTCAGGTCACCCTGCCCCCCAGCGACCTCCTTCCTCCCTGTGCCACCTCCTGATGGCACATTCAGCTGGGATGGAGTCAGCGGATTAACTGATCCAGTCACCTCTCCAGGCCCATCTCTGAACAGGCTATGTTGGGGATCAATCCTTCAGTACCTGAGTCCTTGAGGGATGCTTCATAAGAACTACTGTAACTTAAAAGTCACACTTTTCCCCTTTAAATGCTACAAATCACTAAAAACAAAATTGAGATGGTCCTAGGGTGCTGTCTCTGAACCCCAGGTGGCTGTGCAGAGACAGATGGGGGTGGGATGGGAATGCAAAGGCCCTGGAAGCTCTGGAGCAGGAGGCCCTGGCCCAGCACCAAGGCGCTGTTCAGTATGTGATTCCAGAATATTCTGAGTGGAGCTGTTGAAAGCTTGGCTGTCTGGCAGATCCCTATCCCCCAGACTCTTCTGGAGTTAATCCCCTGGGGTATAGACCTGCCCCTCTCTTGTTCTTTCCTCCTCTACTCCTCTAGAGAAAACACTCCATGCCCAGGGCCCAGATTTTTACCTCTGAGGCCACCAAAGTCATTTCCTCCTCCCTTGACCTTCACAGTCCAAACTTTGATGTGGCCCTGCTTGGTGTCAATACCAGTGGCTGTCTTTGGCTTTGTGGTTTGCAAGGGCCAGGCTTGGTAAAGGCATAGCTAGAAAAGAAGCCCTGCTGGGGCTGGGGGACCTGATTCACATCCTCGTCATTGTTGGGGAACCATGCTGAGTCCATGACTGTGCCACCACTAGCAGCTCCTTCCTGTTAGTGCCCAGTGGTCTCGCTGTAAAGCAAGACCAAGCAGGACCAGGGCCATGCTCTGGGACTTCCAGGAAGGCCGTGAGCTGTGACACCACGGCTGCACCTGACTGTGTCCCCAAATCCAATGTAACTTTTGGGGGCTTGCCCAACTGTTTCTCTCTGGAGTTCATCCATAAATCCCCCAGGCTGCTCCACTTCACCTCACCATTGCTCAGGGCCCTGGGTGGACGGCCTCTCCTGCATCTGCCCTTGTCGCCGACAGTGGACATGGCCGCCCCTCCCCTCCAGGACCCCTCACAGGAAGAGTGTGGCATCGCTGCCTCTCCGAAGCACTCCTAAGATGGGGCCACTGTGTGCAGGTTAGGAAGGAAAGGAAGCGGGACGGAAGGAGGGAAGGCAAGGAGGGAAGAGAGGAAAGAAAAGGGGAAGGAGGGAGGGAGGGAGGGAGGAGTAAATGAATAAATGTTTGCTTTCTTAAAAGTAGTGAGGAGTCCTTCTCCTAAGGACCAGAGTCAGTAGGAAGAGGAAGGGCAGGAGTAGTGGTTGGGAAAGATCCCTGCAAAACACACTCCGCCTGGTCTCCGAGGGAAAACAATCACCAGCGCGAGAGCTTGGGCGGAGGAGGTGCATAGGCACAGTGTCAAACAGGAAATTCCAAGGCACCCAAATTCCTGCCCATGGGCGAGGCTTGGGGACCCAGGCACGGGTGAGCAGGCAGTGGCTCCAAGCCTGCGGTGGCCCTGGGAACTGGACTTTCACTTTCACCAGCAACCAGAATAGCAGCAGGGATGGCTGACCCTGACTCACAGGCCACCTGCAGAGAACAGTGGGGAGCGAAGCCAGAAGCCCTGGAGGTGGCCTTTGGGCCAGTCTCAGCGGGAAGAAAAGGGGAGCCTCAGCCTCAGGCACCTGCTGCCTGGGAATGCACCATCCACACACGCCAGCATCCGCCCTCCCAACAGCTGCAGGCCCAATAGTCTCGAACCTTGAGGACCTGTTAGATAGTACAGTGTTTAAAAGGCACCATGCCCAACAGGGACACAGCATCTGCCAGGAAGGGTAAAGGATGGGCCTGTGGGGAGGAAGAATGAGTTGTGAGGGTTGTGGCTTCACTTCTACTTTTAGCTTTCTTTCTCTTAAAAGACAAGGTCTTGCTATGCCACCCAGGCTGGCCCTCGGCTCAAACAATCCTCCTGCCTCAGCCTCTCGAATAGCTGGGATGCCAGGTAGGTGCCGCTGACCACATGAGTGCATCATCCATTCAAAACCTTAAGCTTGCTCCCAAGCCTGGACTGACAGCTCACACACACACACACTTAGAAGCCCCTCCCTCCCTGGACAGACTTCCCTATCCCAGAAAGGAAGAAGTCTCTGCTGAGTATCACCTGACCGGAATCTCAGAGGAGGAATTGAGAATCAGTGTAACCCTTCCAGCCCAGTGTCAGGCAGAAAATAGCCGAGGATTGATAGGAAAGAGATGTCTCTTTTGAGTGCGGGAGACCAGTTTTTTCTCATTTCCGCCTTCATCTTCCTCCCCCTTTTCTGAGGACCCGGCCCCCCTCCTGGAACCCAGCAGCTCACCTCGAAAGGACAAAGGCCTTGGGAGAGCCCAGCGGCCATCGCTGCCCCAGCCTGCGCCGCAGAGGGAGGTGGAATCGGACTCTCCCTGGCACTGGCCTGGCAGGAAGGTCCCGTCGCCCATGGTCAGTAGTCTGGGCAGTGGCTCCATGGGAATTTCCCAGGGGCAGAGCACCACAGGAAGAGTCCCTGGGCGCGGGAGGCTTCTCCCATCCCCATAGGCTAGCCCTCAGGATGACCCCACTGGAGTCCTGGCAGTCCACTGGGCTCGCAAGCAGGAAAAATGCCACTGCTGTGCTGCAAGGCCGAGCAGACTCGAGGGGCGTCTTTGTCGCAGTTCTGGCCCCTCCCATCCCTGACACCACACCCCGACGCACGCACCGCACTGTCAGTATTCGTGATGAGCTGACCTCACCGGTACCACCTCGCACCCGGGACAGCCTGCTGCAGCCCCACAAGGCTTGACAAAGTGCTGGGGTCTTGGAAACCCCTTCTGTGCCACCCTCAGCCACTGAGGGCTACAACAAAGACCGCGGCTAGGACTTACAAGGGGTAAAGAGCTTCAGGGGCCTCTGGGGCAAAGTGGCCAGAGGGGGACCTGCCAGGCCAAACTCTGCCTCGCCGCTGTACCTATGCAATTCCCAGAGCATCTGCTTACATCATCCCGGTTAGAGAAGAACAAGGCATTCTGTGAGGCAGTAAGGGTCCTTCCGAGAACTGCCCATCTCCTTAAAGTGTTTTTCAGGGTCTTAGTTTCTGACGTGAGTCACGGCACCACACAACTAGTGACAGGAAAGGCAGTGTGCTAGGTCCCAACATGGACCAGAGAACTTTCCTTCTAGCTTCACAGAACAATCACAGCCAACTGCACTTCAGAGATCATGGAGTTACAGGGAGGAAACGGAGGCCCAGGAGGCAAAGGAACCCAAGACAGAGTCCTCCAGGAGCCAGGTCTCCTGATGCCTAGTGCCTCTTGGGGTGGGAAGGGAGGCTGAGCCTCCAGATCCCAAGGAGGTGGAAGCAGACCCTGGGAACCTGCTCAGGCCTCAAGCAGAAAGCCTCTGGGGTCACAGTTAGTGTTTGCACAGGTCTCAACCTCAGAACTCTACTCAAAGGAAGCAATGGTCCCGGTCAGATCATTCCAGCCCGTGTCCCTGGAGGCTGGTGTGACCCTCTGGAGCCCCCATCGGCCCCCAAGAGTAACCTTCCTGGTCTGCTGACGCTCTGGGTTTTCCCTTCCAGCTGTCACCCCGCAAGGAGATTGCTCACAACAGCAGGAAAGAGGATGTTTGGACACCTTAAGAGCGCTCTTGAAATTCCAGGGTTCAGAATTGCAGGCTGAGCTGGGTGCTCATTGCTTCAAGTTCACTCAACACAGGCGAAAGTCAGCTTCCTGTTTATAGGGGGTGAGTGGGGAGGGGGCTGGCGGAAGACTCTTGGGAGGTCACCAGCGATGTATCACACACAGGATCACAACCTCCTTGGAATACACCCGGATTTAATAATTAAACAAAGAATAATTTGACAAATGGAAGTGGGGTTTTGCTGAACTCAAAACATTTAAAAGATGCCTGACTAATTTCAGCCCTGGGTGTGGCCTGTCCCCTTTGGAAGGGCAGCTCACAGCGAGGAACAACTGGCGGCCACGTGCTTACAACCACAAGGCCCACTGGCTTTTTTTATTTTTTTTTATTTTTTTGTGGTACCGGGGATCGAACTCAGGACCTTGCACTCGCCAGGCAAGCGCTTATTCAACTGAGCTATATCCCCAGGCCCCCCACTGGCTTTTAGAGAGGTTTTCCCTGTCCTTGAACTTCTAGGAATCAAGTTCACCTGGGGGTGGGGTTTCCAGACACCCCAGCTTACTGGGTGGGGCCCTTGGTTTTCTGCTTCTCCACTTCATTCCACAGCCTGGGTGGGGGGCTGAGCCCCATGGAAATTTGGAAGACATATTTTGGATAATTCAGTCACTGTCAAGACTACAGGGCTTTTGATTTTGATTAACAACAGCAACAGAGCTATCATTGTGCGCAGGAGGCTACTCCCCATTGTCCTGAGTTCCAAGAAGGCCCTGGGGGCACCATCCAAAATATCACAATGGCTTCCAGGAAATTCCCTGCCAGCTTCTGCATCAGGAGAGAGAAAGCTGCTGTCCGTTTCTGGGGCAAAGGCGACTTGCAGCAGGGCTGTGGATCTGGGCTGAGCCTCCTTCCCTAAGGCCTCACCCTTCCCGCTGCCTGCAGGCGGCCACCCTGGCCGACCACTTCCCGAGCTCCCTTCCAGCAAGCATTCTGCATTCTGGGCAAGACTTATGCCACATTTTGTTGGGCAATCCTTGGAAACCAGCACGGCATGCCTAGATTCCCGTGCTGTGGGCCTACTGCGTGCCGGAGAGGCCTGGTCAAATAAAACACCCCATGGATTTAAGCACGTGAGGGAGATGCACTCAGAGGCCCACTGAAAACCAGCAGGAGATGCTGAATGTGCTGCGTGCCACCACTCCCTCGTCCGTGCGTCATCCTCCTTTATCCAAGTGTTTATTCAAATGTGTATGAGCCCCAGAGCTGCTGTAACAGCACGCCGTGCACCTAGGGGGCTTCAAACTACAAGACAGTTCTCACTCACAATTCTGGAGGCCAGAAGTCTGAAATCAAGATGTGGTTCTAGGAAAGGTTGCCTCCTCCAGCCTCTGGCTTTGCCAGAAATCACCGGTGTTCCTTGGCTTATGACCACACCACTCTGTCGTCCACCTCCATAATCACATGGCCTTCTGCCTGTGTCCTGTCACCAAATGTCTGCCGTCCACAGACATACATTCAGACCTCAGATTATTGGATCATATTAATCTGCAATGAGCCCATTTGCAGACATAGTCACATTCTAAGGCTTAGGATCTAGGATCTAGACTTTGGATGTGGGTTTTGTGAGGATGCTATCCAACCTAGTTCAAGAACATTCCAGAAGCAGGCACTGTCCCAGTCTCTGTCTTCATGTTCTAGTCTCTGTCTTTGTATTTCTGGTGAAGAAGATGAGTTTAAAAAGTAAATGGACGCTGTCTGCATCAGGTGCAGAAAAGCACTGTGAAGAGAGGTAAAACTCCTTGTGGGCTCCAGGATGAGTGGCTGCCATTGTCTAGAGGGCAGCCCAGAGAGGCACTACGGAGGAGGTGACAATTGCCCTGGGGTGTAGCATGACTGTCCAGGGATGTGCCTGGAGCAGCTCGTAGGACAGGCTGAGTCAAGAGTGTTCTAGAGCCCCAAACACTCAGAGGATATGGGGGAGGCTGGCCCACCAGCCAGGCCAGAGTAAGGCTTCTCCCTCATAGTGCTGAGGACCTTGGGGTTGAACTGTGGACTGGGAACCTCCATGGGATCTGAAAAGGGACATGGTCTGGTCCACATCAGGCCCACATCAGTCACTATAGGAAGAGTCACTGCAAGCAAGAAGGAAGCAGCAGGCCAGGCACAGGGGTCCTGGTGCCCAGGACAGTGTGGGAGGCAGAGGCTGGGGACGCTGGCCTGGACGTGGGTGCCAGATCATGCTGACAGGATTCACTGAGGGACTGGATATACATGGGGTGAAAGAGAAATGTCAAGGGCCACCACAAGGGCATTGGTCTAAGCACCCATTGAACTGTAGGGCTGTTGGCTGGCCTGGGAGCAATAGAACTGCAAATGAACTGCTCTGTGGTCACAGTGGAAACCAGGAGGAGCCCCGCTGGGAGTTGAGATTCAGGAAAAGGGACTTCCAATCTGGGTTTTGGAGCCTGACTAGGAGTATATGGGGGTGCCCAAGGTGAGCAGGTCACTTGAGAGAAGCCACACCCCCGCATCAATCGTCTGGTCTGGGAGCCTTCTGTGTCCTCACCTGAGCCTCTGGCACCAGAAGCAGCTCTGAAGGGCTTGGGATGGTGTGGGCGGGATCAAAGGGACACCCACTGTGGTGTTGACAGCTGGCTCTGCTCTCACTGGCCACAGCATGACTTACAACCCCACAGGAGGTTGAACTGTGTCCCCCAAAATACATGTTCATGTCTTGACCCTGGTGCTGACAAATGTGACATTATTTGGAAACAGCCTTTGAGGCTGTGATCAGGGTAAGATGGGGTCATCGTGGACCAGGGTGGCTCCCGACGCAATGCCTGGCATCCTTATAGAAGGTAAGAGGCCACAAGGTGAAGCCCACCAGAGACTGCCAGCAGCCACTAAAGCTGGTTGAGGCAGGTGACAGTTTCTCCCTTGGAGACTCCAGAAGGAGCCCACCCAGCTGACAACTTGGTTCCGGGTTTCTGGCTGCCAGAATTGGGGGAGAACGAATGTCTGCTTCCCTAAATCAACCAGGGCTGTGGCCATTGTGCCCGGCAGTCCCAGGGCATTAGCATAACCCAGGTGCCCAGCAGCATTCTGGGGTGGTCTCAGGTACCATCCCTTGTGAACGTCACCATCCTTGCTTGTCACTTGTCCTACTAGAGTCCCTGGAACCAGGCTAGTTGAGACATGGTCAGGTGGCAGCACTATCTCAGCCAGATCTGCACTGCAGGGATCTGCACATAGGGATTCCCTTTGCACAGCATGGTTTGAGAAGCCCTGCCCTGGGGCCCAGAGCCTGAGTGGGGACCCAGAGACCAGTCTCGTATGACAGGGGTGCAGGCTGGGAGAAAAGGGCGCAGCCAGGTGCAAGGCACCAGAACACGATGGGGGCCATGCTGGTGTCTGAGCAGGAGCTGCGTCTCTAAGCAGCCCACAGAAAGACAGGAAGGAAGCCTGTGGTGGTGCAGTGTTGTGAATACACTAGATGCCACTAAGTACTCACTTGAAAATGGCTACTTTTCTGTTATTTGAATCTCTCCCCCATTTTTAAAAACTGAGAAATTAACTTCTACTTCTAGGTAGTCTTCAGAACACAGATTCTCCACACTGCATGGCAACGTCCAGGGAGCCCTGGAGAAAGGGGGAGGAGGAGGTGGGGTCCAACAAGGCACAGGCTAAAACCTCTTACCACAGTTGTCCTCTCCAAAGGTTCCACCGGCTTTGCAGTGCATCTGGGGAGGGTCAGATATCCAGGTGCATCCTCATCCACCAATAGCAAAGAAATGAACCACAGGAGAAAACACCATGGAAGAAGGGAACGTCTTTGTAACTGAAAGAACACCTCTGCATCAGAAGGGCACTTGTGAACCGTCAGGATAGTGCTTATGGTCCAACTCCCACTGACCTCGGGAGGGTTGGAGCTCAGAGCTTATCCATTCCACCCTAAATCAAAAAAAACAGAGGAGCCTGAAAGAAGACTGGGGTGGGAGTAGAGGCAGGATGCCCACAGATGTGAAAAAAACTCACCACAGTAAACAAGGCAGACAATAGGGACCTGAGGCGGAGCCCTGGGTTCAGGTCCTCAGCTTCCACGTCCAGCTGGGGACCCCAGTCAAATCACTTAGTCTTCCTGAAATTCAGTTTTGTCGGTAAGGCAGAAATGATCTCCACTCACATGGAGCTGTAACTTCAAATCCTGTATCCTGTGTATAAAGCTTCTAGGAAAACTGGTAGCGCACCGTGAAAAGTTACAAGACATAGAATAAAAGCCTACAGGAAATAACAGATAGCAGAATCAAACACATAGACTTCAAACTTGAAGCGATCCAGCATAAGAAATAATAATAATATATTTCATATATTTAAAGAAATGAAAGTGAAGTTTGACATATGATAGAGAAAACCTATAAATAGTAATAAAGCAGGCTTAAAACATATAGAATTTATAGAAGTAAAAATATAATTACTAAAATTAAAAACATTGGATTTTGAGCAGCTGTGTTAATTTCAGAAAAGTTGACTTTCTCTAGGATTGGAAGACGGATATCCCATCGTGATTTTTTAAAAATATCCATTCACAATAAACACAGAAACCCAGATGTGTATAACCTAAAAAGCAGACTTTAAAAAGACTAGGAGCAAAAACTGATGGAACTGAAAGTAAACACACACAAATCCAGGTTGTAGTTGGTGACCTCAACACTCGTCTCTCACTGATAGAACTAACAAAACTTTTCAAAGACAGAGAACTGACGATATCATTAACATATGGACCTAATAGGCATTTAGAGCATTTTATCCCAAAGCAGAAAACATGTTATTCTTAAGTAAACATGAAATAGTCATTAACATAGATTATGTCTTGCATCATAAAACAAACCTTAACAAGACTGAAAGAATTTGAGTCATATAAATTTTGCCCAATAATACAATTAAATTGCAAATTAAAAATCAAAAGATAAGAGAAATATATCTCAGAACTTACAAATTCAACAACACAGCTTGAAATAATTAATAAATCAAAGAGGAAACATCAAGGAAAACAGGAAAACATTTTGAAGAGTACAAGAATGAAAATACAATATATCAAAACTTGTGCTGTGCAGCTAGAGTAGTACGTACAGGGAAATTTAAAATATCACGTGCTTATATAAGTAAAAAACATGTTTCAAGCAACAATAAAAATATTTCCTTAAAAAACTAGGAAATGAAGAGCAGTATAAACCCAAAATAAGCAGAAGGAAGAACATCAAGATAAGAATCAAAATCAGTGAAGTTGAAAACAGAAAAACAAAACAGAAAAATCAATAAAACCAAAGTTGGTGTTTTCAAAAATATTCAATAAAATTAATGACACTTAAGCATTAAAAACATTTCAAGACCTTCTAGACATTCAAAATTGTTAAATGAATACTATGAATAATCTTATTTTCATAAATTCTATATCTTAGATGAACTGAATTCCTTGAGAAACACAAACTACCAAAATTCACCCAAGATGAAGTAGATGACTTGAGTAGCCTTTTATTATTAAATACATTTCATTCAAAGTTTAAATTCACAGCAAAATAAATAGATCTTATGTCCCATATAATTTCATTGGTTCATTCTACCAAATATTGAAAGACGAAATAATGTTAGTTCTACCTAATTTATCCCAGAAAACAAAAGAGACCACTTTTCACCATGTCATGAGGCTAGCATCGCCTCAATACTAAAACTAGACAAGACTGTAGAAAAATGAAAAACAATAAACAGGCTACATAAATATAAACACTAAAGTGCTCAACAAACTATTAGAGAATAAAGTCCAATGATATACAGAAAAGATAACACACCACCGCTTAGTGGAATTTCTCCGGAATCCCAGGCTCGTTCAATACACAAAATCAGTGGAATCCAACACATCAAACAGCCTATTAAAAAATAATATCAACAGGTAAAGAGCATTTGACAATACTGAGCATCCACTCATGATTAAATTCACAGCAAACCACCAATAAAATTTCCTCAACCTGTTAAAGGTGTCTGCAAAAATCCTGCGGCTATCACAACTATTTATGGTGAGAGACTTTCCCCAACAACTGGGAGCAAAGCAAGGAAGTCTACTCAAGACCGCTCCTGTTCCACATCATAACAGAAATCTTAGCCAATACTGTATGGCAAGAGAAAGAAATAAAAATTCAACAGATTGGGAAAAAATAAAATTGTCCCTAGTTTTAGAAAACATGACTTGTACATAGAAAATATCACAATTTTTACCCAAAATCCCTCTTATAACTAATAGAGATTAGTTAACAAAGTCATAGAATACAAGGTCCCTATAAAAAATCAACCACATTGTTATATACTAGCAATGTAAATCAAAGTTTTAAAACAATGATTTGTAGTAACCTCTAAAAAGTGAAAGATTTAGGTACAAACCTTACATCCATGTATGAGATCTGAGAACTGATAATGGAAGAAATGCGAATGAGAGAATCAGAGACCTAAATAAACGGAGAGACGTCACGCTCACTGGAACCCAGCATAGTGAAAATTGCAGTTCCTCCCAACTGATCTAGATTTCGTTCAGTTCCAAGCAATAGCCTATCATGCCTTTTATCCATATAGACAAGTGAATTGTAAAATGTATTTGGAAAGGCAAAGAAACTAAGCTAGCTAGAAAAGGAAAGAAGAAATCAATGTTAAAATAAAACCTACAGTAAATGAGACAGTGTGGTATTGGCTAAAAGTTGGTAACATGGATCAGTGGGACAGAAGAGAAGCCCCAGAAATACACCCACATAAAATATGACTAAGTGATTTTAACACAGATGAAAAAGCAGTGCAATGGGTAAAGTAGTCTTTTCAACAGAAGACACTGGAGAATCCATATACAAAGGAATAGACCTCAACCAAAATCTCACACCTTACATGAAAATTAGCTCAAAGTAGATCATAGATCTAAAGGTAATACAGAAAAATCCAGCAGATGTTTACTGGAAAATGCATGAGAACATCTGTATGTCCTGGAATTAGGCAACAAGTTCTTAGCATAATCCACAAAAGACAAAATTGATACACTAAAATTCATTAAAAGTGAAAATATTTGCTCTGAGAAGGATGACACTAAAATAAAGAGAAACATGAAAGATAGACAATAAGAAACAGGCAGATGTAACTTTTGCAGAAGGAAAGAGGACAAAGGCTACTATCTAGTGGGAGGATTACTCTCAAAAATGTATTAAAATCTCAAAAGAATCAGACCCCCCCAAATTTAAAGGCCTGACCCAAAAATGGTCATCTGAGATGAATACATACTTCTAAATGAAGAAATAAAAACAGCAAATAAATATATGAAAAAATGTTCAACATCACTGGTCATTCAAGTGATGCAAATTAAAACAACACTGAGATTCCATCTCACCCAGGAAAGAATGGCTATTATCATGAAATCAACTAATAACAAATGCTGGAAGGGCTGTGGGGAAAAAGGAACCTTTCACTGTTGGTGGAGTGTAGGTTGATGCAATTATTGTGGAAATCAATGTGGAGATTCCTCAAAAAACTAGGACAAGAGGTTCCATTTGACCCAGCTATTCCCCTCCTGAGCATTTTCCCCAAAGAATTAAAAGCATCATACCACAGTCACATATGCACACCTCTATTTATGGCAGCACAGTTTGTAATAGCCAAATCTTGGAATGGATAAAAATGTGTTTTGGAGTACTACTCTGCCATAAAGAAGGATATGCCTGAGACATTTCTAAGAAAATGGATGTGCCTTGAGTCTATACTCTTAAGTGAAATAAATCAGACACGTATGTATAAATACCACACTGTTTTTCTGCTGTGAGAAACTGAAAGTGTAAAAAAGGACCACAATGTATAATAGGTATTGTGAAATATGAAGAAAATATTCAAATAGGGAGGGGAACAAGGGAGAGGGGAAGGGGAAAAGAAAGAAGGGAAAAGTAAAAAAAAATGAGAAAGGTAGGAAAAGATGAAAACAAAGCTTTTGTAATTGGGAGGCAAGGAGGGGTTGAAGGGAAAGTGGGGAAATGGGGAAAAAGCAAGTTATATCCTGTACAGGTACAAATTCTCTGTGGTGAATGTGATCACTTTATATGTTTAAAACATACCAATAAAATCTAATTTAAAAAAATAAAATGAGCAAAAAGTCTGACCAAACACCCAACCAGAGAAGAGGTACAGATAGCAAGTAACCATGTGAAATGATTAACACTCCACATGATGTCATTAAGGAACTGCAAACTAAAAACTGAAGCGATCAGTACATGCACAGTGAAGAACACTGACCACACCCAATGCTGCCAGTAGTGTGGAGAAACAGTTTTGCTCATTGCTGGTGGGAATGCAAAATGGTACAGCCACATTGGAAAACAGTTGGTCAGCATCTTACAAACCTATACATACTCTAATCTCTAGCCGTTGCATCTTGGTATTTGCCCAAATGAATTGAAAATCTATGTCCTCATAAAAACCTGTACAAAGATGTCTATAACAGTTTTTATGTAATTGCCAAAATTTGGAAGCAAACAAGATGTTCTGCAGTAGATGAGTGGATAAACTATGAACCATCCTGTCAATGGAATATTCTTGTGGGTTAACATGAAATGAACTTGTCAAGCCATGATGAAACAGGGAGATGTCTTCGGTATGTATTACTAATGACAGGAAGCCAATCTGAAAAGGTTATCTATCTTATTATCCTGAAAATAAAACCTAACTGGAAAATAAGCTCTAGCATAGTTTTTCAGGATGTTTGTAACACAAGCTCTACTCCAAACACAAGCTCCAGTTAAGATCACCAGCCAGACAGACATATTTAGTATTTCTGTTGCAACTTCTGATGGATGTATTGAACTACAATAATATTAATATATAATTAAGTATAAATAACATAATACTGAAACAATCATAAATTATAATTAAGTATTTGTAAATACCCAAGTGAGCACATTTGAACAAGAGGTAAACACCTATGTAAACAGATAAACTCAAGACTTATTGCTGAGCGACCAGAGGGCAGACACAATGCATGAATGACATGTTCACTTGACAATGAAGGGATCTGGTTGTGTCCAATATGAATTTGCATAATTCAGTACATTGTGCGCTGTAATGGACGTACTTAATGGACTCATACAAAATAAACGTTTCCTAAATTTCAGAATCTGCAACTTAAAAAAAAGATAGATACATAGATAGATAGATGATAGATAGATAAATAGATAATAGGATACAAGGAGAAAACTTGCAAAAGAGGACAAAGAGATAGGAAGGGCAGGGAAAGGGAATAAAAGAGAGTGCAGATGTGTTATACGCATGTACCAACTCCCCACAATGAGCGTGATCATTCTGTACTGCAAACATGTACTAATAAAAACTAGAAATTAATTAGTAACATAAAACAGTGAGCTATAGAGAAAAATTCTCAAAGCATATATTCAACACAGGACTTGTTTCCAGAATATATAAAGAACTCTCAAAACTCAATCATAAGAAAACAAATGATCCAGCTTTTAAATGTACAACAGACAACTTGAGCAGTTCACACATAGGAAGTAAGCTCTGAACAGTGAGTTATACAGCATTATTAGCCATTAAAGAAATGCAATTTAAAACTGCCACAAGAGACCACCGTGGGTCTATTAGAAAAGCTAAGGCAGAGAGCAGGGGATGAAAGCAGAATTAAGGTGTGCTATGTTCTAGGGAGTATAAACTCCCTATGATGAATGCAATCATTATGTACTGCAAACATGTACTGATAAAAACAAAAACTTAAAAAAGGAAAACTAATATTAAAAATACTGGTATACGGAGCAGTTGCAATTTTCAAACATTGCTGGTAGGAAAGCACAATAATACAGCCACTCCATAAACATATGCATATCACAATACCCAGCAATCCCACTCTGAGTATCTACCCTAGAGAATGAAAATGTACATTCATACAAAACTTTTATGCAAATGCTTTATGGCAAGTCTCTTCGGAGTTGCTGAAAACTGGGCCTTTCATTTGGATCTGCAATTTTCCCCAAGGGTCCACATGTTAGAGACTTGGACCTCAGGTTAGTGCTTTGGGCAAGGAGCTTTGGAGGTGGGGCCTACTTGAAGGAAGTTAGGTCATTGGGTGGTGCCCTTGGAGGAGAGGCCGGAAAGCCAGCCTCTTCCGGTCTTGCACTTTGCTTCCTGGTATCCATGAGGCAAACAGGCTTCCTCCTGCCTTGGGCTCCCAGCCACAATATGCTGTTTCACCACAGACCCAAAGCAATAGTACCCAAAGACCATGGACTAAAACTTCTGAAATCATAAGCCAAAAATAAACCTTTTTCTTTGTTAAGTTGATGTCCTCAGCTATTTTGTCACAGTGCTAGAAAGCTGACTAACACAACTGGAAACAGGCAATGTGTCTATCTGTAAGTGAATGGATGAGCAGATGATGGTGTGTCTAGCCAAGGGAGAAGTCAGCAATAAAAAGGAAGAAGTTTCAACCATTTAGGCAATTCCCCAAGATAACTGTGTTGAGGAAAAGAAGAAATGAGTCTAAAAAGGTTACAGTCCTATCTAGTTTCATTCTTAGGACAGCCGATAAATGAGAAAATTAAGACAGAGGACAGAACAAAGGCATGCTGCAAAGCAGTGACACAGGGACTCTGAGGGAACAGGGGCATTTTGGATCCCAGTGGTAGTTATATGAATCTGTACATGCAGCAAAACTCATAGCACTGTACAGCCCTCCCCATGAAAGCCAATGCTGCTATGCCATCCTTTTAAAAATAAAAAAAAAAAAATTAACATGAATGGCTGTATTGAAGAGCGTATTAGACACTGCTGAAAAAAGGCTCAGTGAAGAAACTGTTCGGAATGCAGCTCAGAGAAAGAAGAATATGAAAACGTGAAAGAGAGCTTGAAAGTGGCTTAGGATAGAGCGAGGTATCTCATGGCCGTGGTGAATCCTAACTGGATGAGCCCAAGGACAACACCACAAGGAATGAAGACAAGGAGAGAATCTGAGATAACGGCTTGTAAGGAACAAGAGAGATGAAGGTAAAGGTAAGCTCAGAACTGATTCATCACAGCAAAACTTCAGTGTAGTGAATTTAAAAGAATCAAAAACAAAACACAGATTATTTATGAAAGAGCAATAATTATACAAGTTGAGCACCCCGAATGAAGGTTCTGAAATGGGAACTACTCTGAAATCCAAAATTTCTTAAGAATTATACAAGCACTCAAAAAGTTACAGGTTTCAGAGCATTTTGGGTTTTCAAATTAGGAATATACTCAACTGGTAAAGTCTGCACAAATATTCCAAAATTAAAAAAAAAAAAACAACGCTCCGCAGTCTGGAGCGCCTCCAATGCTAAGCATTTCGGATAAGGGCTACGCCATCTGTATTCACTGCCGTCTTCCCAACAGGAGCGACGAAGGCAGATGTGAGAGGAATGTGCAATGACTCATAGCAGCAAGGATGTCAAAGCTTGGCCCCAGGATCTATGAACATGTTACCTTCCATCATACGGGGGCTTTGCGGGTGTGATTAAGTTAAAGATATTGAAATGCGTTGAAATATCCCCCGTTTCCTAGTCCCATTGTAACAAAAGTATCCTGATCGGAGGGAAGCAGAGGGATCTATGGCTACAGAGGAGAGGAAAGCCTGTGACGGCAGAAGCAGGGGCTCAAGGGCTGTGGGCACAAATCAAGAATAGCAGCAGCCAAAAGAAGCCCAGAGGGGTGAAGAACAGCCTCACCTCACTCCAAAAGCTCTACTATACGTTGATTTTACCCCACTGAGTCCATGAGAGACACCTGACCCCCAAAACTGATGGAGAAGCTTTGCGCTATTTTAAGGCGCTAACATAATCGACAGGGACTATAGGAAACATTCTCATATCTTCACTGTGTTAAGACAATATAAATGGAATTTTATACCCACAGAAACCATCTGACAGGGACAAGGACTAAGTAAAGACATTTTCAAACAGTCAAACACAGAATTTAAAACCAAGATATCCCCTTGCAGAAATTCAAAAAGGTGAACCCCAAACAGAAAAAAAAATCTGGAAATAAGACTTGAGATACAATGAGAAATGCTAAGCAAATATTCTCATGACTACATGGGCAAATTTAAGTAAATATTGGCTACATAAAACAATGTCACCTAATTCTAAGAGGGAAAATGGAATTAAGCTAAAAGACTGAATAAAAACAGTTCATAAATTGGAAGACATGACTAAGATGAAGGTGAGTAGAGAAACTTGCACTATCTGGGAGGAAGATAGAAATACTGATTAATTTGAAACATTAGTCATTTAACTGTACTTGTGAAAATAGCTTATAAAAACTAAAAGAAAACCTATACAGTGCATAATTTCCAAACAAGTAGAGGGACAAAAAAATGGAACAAAGGGCTGGGGATATAGCTCAGTGGAATAAGTACCTGTCTGGCAAGCAGGAGGTCCCGAGTTCAATCCCCAGCACACCCCTCCCCCCAAAAAAAGAAAGAAAGAAAGAAAAAGAAAAATGGAACAAAAATATAAACCTTAAGGAATATAAGAAAAGAAGAAAAAATAAAAACATGATCAGAACAAATCAGGAGCATGTAGTCAGATGGTGCAAATAGACCCAAATACATCAATAATTGCAAATGCAGGTGCATGGACTACAATCAAACTAGGTAACTGGTAAATAGTATGTATATGTCTGTTTTATACATAATACATTTATATATTACATATATTAATATCTGCTACACAGCATACACATGTATATGTACTGTGACACCCCTAACATGTAAGGACACAAAAAGTCTATAAATCAAAGAATCAAAAATACCTGTCAGGCTGTGCAGACCAAAAGTGAGTTAGTCATATTAACATCAAATAGAATAGTCTTCAAAGCAAGAAGCATTATTGACATAACACCAGTCCCTACATTAATGGGTTATAAATCTTTAATTTACATGACCATACCATAATTTTAAAATTTCATGCACTCAGCAACGGCACTTCAAAATATAAAACAAAAAGATCAATTTTAAGTAGAAACTGAGAAATATAACAATGCGAGATTTGAATATTTGTCTCTCCATAACTAGTAAGTCAAACAGAGTAAGTCAGATAAAGAAAAATCAAAGAAAAAAATGAATGTGTGGCATTCAATGGGTGCACATGGGACACATACAAAATGTCACAGAGCTGTTGCCTTACCTCATTTCAGGCACGTGGTCCATGTTCTGTTGCTTGATGCATTTGAATCAGAATTTAGTAGCAAAAAATAACATGAAAAGCCATGTGTGTGCAAGTTTAAAAGTATAGATCTGAAAGACTCACAGGTCAAGGAAGAATTCCATTGGGGAATTTAAAAATACCTAGAACTGAGTGGGTAAAAGGAGGTCTGTGGAAAACCACCTAGGCAATACTCAGAAAGAAACCTACAGTCCAAAATAAGGAGTAATAAATCATATCCAAATCAGGTTTATCCCAGGAATACAAGACTGGTTTAGGAAATCTATTAATGTAATTCAACACCATAACTGATTAAAGGAGACTAGTCAAATGATTACCTCAGTGAATGAAAAAAAAAGATCAGTCAGTAAAATTCAATACCCAATTATAGTTTAAAAACCTTAACCACAGGAAACCTTACTGTAGGAATAGAAGGGAACATCTTTAACCTATTAAAGGTATCTACCAGAAGCACCCACAACTTGGACAGATGTTCAAAGAATCCTTGTTAAGACCAGACACCAGATAATTCTCTAGAACATTAAGCTGGAGATTGTAACCTTTGCAGAAAGATTAAAAAAAAAAAAAAAAAGGAAAAAGGAAGGGCAAAAAGGCAGAGAAAAGCTCTTGTTAGCTGCAGATGTAAATTCAACACAGAATTAGTGGAAAATTATCAGTAAGAAAGTTATCTTAGGGAAGTAGGTACAAAACTCACTTGCATGTCTCAAAAGCATTAACAATTAGAAAATGCAAGATTCTTTTTAAAATACCACTTATAATAGCAACAACAAAGATGATATATACCTATACATAAACAAGCTAGGAATAAATCTAATAAAACTATATCCATGTTTTTAGATAAAAGACTAAATATAATAAAAGTATGCATTCTCAGGGCCAGGAATACAGCTCAGTGGCACAGTGCCTGCCTGGCAAGCACAAGGTCCTGAGTTTGATTCCCAGGACCAAAAAAAATAAAGTATGGATTCTCCCCAAAATTGTATAGATTCAGCACAGTTCCAGTATAATAGACACGTTTTAACTCTTCTTTACTCAACTGAGTATTAAAAGGGAAGGGGCAGATGGTCCTATAAATCCCTTTCTGTGTTAACATCCTAAGATCTCCAGGACTCTCCGGAAAGGACACTTGACACTTCGTGTGGCTCCGCTGAGGGAAGTAAAAGATAAAACAGGTTGGGGTGGGTCTAAGACTCCACCCAGCCACCTTGGCATCTAACAGGAGGTAAAAGGTGAAGCAAATCACGACATGTCCCATACATTATGTAATCATTGTAAACAGCTTTTAAAGGATTACATAAACATGGAAAATATTCACGACATGTTAAGTGGGGAAAAATTGCATGTATTCTAATTATAATCCATACAAACACAAGATCCAGGATGCAGTGCTACCCAAACTCTGAAATTTTACCTGAAGACCTGTTTTGTCGGCCTGTGCCTTATTTTTAGTTGTTAGCTAACAGTTGAAAGTCTAAGGGAAAAAAACAATGAAAAAACAAAAACAAAAAAGCCTGGAGATCTCACGTAAGTATTCAGATTTCTAGGTTTTCTTGGAAAACGTCAAGGAGAAACAAACTGGGCCAATGTCCCACTTTGCAACCCTGCCAGGAGCTGTTTGGCCACTGTTTAGGGAGCCTAGGGTTCTGTTACTGGCCTGTCCCCACCCATCCCGCAAGCACATGGATGGCCACACTGCTTGAGCGCCTTGCACTGAGGCTCCCTCAGCTAAAATGCCTTTCCACTGTCCTCACCTGCCGAGCAACGTGGCCCTTCTCAGAGTCTTTGCACAAGAACTGATTCTCATAAGAATATTCCTGAACTACAGGTGGCTCCCTGGGGAGCTGTTCCCACAGCCCAGTCCCCAGGAGATCACTGTGATCACTCCTCCCGTTTGTCCTCTACCTGTACCAAGCAACTGCTCCACAACTGGGACTGCATTGTTTTGGTCCCGGAAGTCCCAGCTTATGATGCAGGCTCAAGGGACTCAAGAGGCTGTCACGGCTGACAATAAAATAACTATGTCAGCCCATGGTGACAAGAGCACTCGTCTCATCCCTTTAATTCTGGCATAATTCCTCCAAGTGGAAACACAGGAGGCGGTGGCCACGGGAAGGTGGGGCCACCTGCACTCCCTGGGAAAGGCCTCTGGGCCACCAGCCAGCCTGAGAAGGCCCTCGGGGCCTTGGAGCTCAGGGGCTGCCACTCTCCCCACACGGCAGGCAGCTGAGGTCATGGGAAGCACTGCTCAGGTTTTGGAACTGAGGCATCAGCCCAGTGGATCTGGTTGGGAAACAATCAGACCAGCAGGGAGCAATAGCTTGAGCAGGACTGGAGGAGCAGAGTACTGTCACTTTTGGCCTGGGATTCAGGACATCGGGCTTCTGTGCAGGGTAGGTTTATGCATCTAGGGGCCTTGATGGTCTGTGATTCTGACTGGCTCCCAGGAATATTACCAGGTCCTGATCTGTCTGTGGCAGGGCTCTATTCCAGCTCTGCAGCTTCCAATCTTATGTGGCTCTGCTACCAGGCCCCATCCATAGTCTGCTCCCCTGCTAGGTATGGGATGGTGCCTGCCTGGGGCTGGGGTCCCATGAACAGTGAGTGATGATCGGGGGCAGGGGTTGTCCACAGGGCTGGCCGAGGGTCCCAGGACACTGCCTTACCACCTGTTCTGCCTGAGCAGTCCCCATGCAGTTAAGTTTTGTCCTTGGTGGAGACACAGAGAGCTGTGGTGACTCACAGACATGACAGAGGGATTTAGCAGGGGTCTGATCTCGATCAAGGATGTGGATGAGGGTGGCCTGCGAGGGCTGGAGCAGGGCCACGCCCCTTGCACTGGCACATGGCAACAAACCTCCTTGGCCTTCTATATCAAACCATGTCCCATCTGCGCTTTTCGACAGTCAGGAGCAGGCGTGGACAGGTCATCTCCAGATTTACACACAGAACCCAAAGTGCTAGGACAGTAAGTGGAGGGGCAGCACCCAGAACCAGGTTCTGACTCTCTGTCACCTCTGCTCTGTGCCTGGCTGTGGCCCTCCTACATGAAGCCAGAGGGAGGACATCCACCTGGGCCAGCACTAAGAGGTGGCCAAGCCGAGGAGGTGCTCCGCACGCGCATCCGCTTTCCTGACTCTCTCCCTCTGGGTGCCTCAGCTTCTGTGTCCTGCTCCCACCTCGGAACAAGAGGGATCGGATCCCAGTTTAAAAACAATGACCCCAAGAAAACTTGCAACTGCTACATATGCGGTGCTCTCAGGACTGTGGTGCCTCCCAACACCCTGGCCACGAGGTCAGCACCCAAGGTCAGCCCAGACGGTGTGGCTGGCTCCCTGCATAGGATCTGGAGCATTTCCTGCCCCTCTTTGGGCCTTGATGTCCTTATTATATGGGGGGCGTGGGAGAGGGCATCTCTCACACCCTTCTGAGCCTACAAAATAGTTAGACAGCCCCCGACAGCCCCCATGTTCGTACCTTCTCACCCACTGGTGATGACGGGATGATACCTACATGCCCTTTTGTAGTTGGTCTCACTGTAAACACCAGATCCTAAAAGAGTTCTCAGAGCCTTGTGCGCATATGGCTGAGAAGCTCCAAGGAGGAGGTTCTAGGATGAACAGGCTGGACAGCCCCACCTTGATTTTCTCTGAGAGTCAGGGGTAATGCTTGGTCAGACGGGCTCTGCTGATGAGGCCCAGAGCCCTGAGAATGAAGCTCAGATCCACACCAGCCAGCTCCTTCCCCTCTGCTCCCGAGAACAGGCTGAGGAAGCATCTTCTTCTCTTGCCCAAAGCTCTTTTCAGAAGCAGGTGTCCAGTAGACAGCGTCCTGGAGCTAATGAAGACCTGGATGATGGCTGGATCCCAGAAGATAGCAAGGGACTGTCACTTCAGGTCTGAGTGCAGAGCTGCTGTGAGCTGGAGTGTGGGCCAGGGAAGGTGGGCCAGATTTGCACTGTCTCTGGTGCCACCCCACAGCCTGCTGTGGGACAGGCCTTGCACTCTGCTGGCACCCGGTAAACAAGGCCACTGGGGCCTGAGTGCGGAGGTGAGCGAAGATGAGTGTGTCTGGATGTGCAGGCATCAGTGGCCAAGCACAGCTGTGCCTCACTCCTGGGAAGCAATGAATAGTTTGGAAGGGCAGCCTTTCTAGGGGAGAGGCCATGTTCACACAGGTTGTCCTTGGAGGCTCTGCCCTGGTGAGGACCCTTGCTCAGTCCCACATCTTCCCACACCCCAAGTCTTTCCTCCAACGTATTTATCTGCAGAAGAGAAACACCAAGCCCCATTCCATGTGAGAGAATTCTCGTCACAGCCAGACCACACACATGACAGTTTTGAAAACGACTCTTTTTATGTTTCCACAGTCTGCCTGCTTTGCAGCAGCATTTGAGTTCTCATGGGAGTCGGTGTTCCATTGTGGGGTGAACCCTGTGGGTCTGAGCAGTTACCCCGTGGGCATTACAGCTGTCTCCACCTCTTGGCCACCGTGAATGGTGCTGCCACAAACATTCGATTGCAAATCTTATAGGAACTCTCTGGGGTCACACCTAGGGGTGGGATTTCTGGGTCAGGTGCTCCTCCTGTGTTAACCTCTATTTTGATTTGTTTTCTCCTCTTAGGCTCCCGTTTCTGCAAATCTGGAGACCTGTCTTCTATAATCAGATCACTTGGATATGCACTCAGTGGATCTGAATTAGGCCTCTTTGGGACTCTCCACCAAAGCCCAAAGATGCCGGAGCTGCCATTTCTAAAGAGGAAGTCCCAGATTCTCCCCTTGGAATACTGGAGGCCATAGCCATGGGCAACCTTTGTCCTGCTGTCTTCTCTTGGGTTCCCCTTGCCTTTCACTGTCAGGGTCAAGTGCAAGGAAGGCCTGTCAACTTGCAGGACCCACTGCCCATGTAGATCACAGCCCAGGACAGGGGCTACTGTCCTCCTTCAGGGTCTACACAGTGTCCCTGATAAGCCTAGAGGAGTTCAAGGTGCTGGTCAAGGCACAGACTTTCTTATCTGTGATGTGGAGAGGATTCCAGATGTTAACAGGCCTGGAGTCTATGAGTCTGACCACAGTTTTCCTCCAAAGAATGGGATGTGTGCTAGTGAAAGGGCAAGAAATTTGAGCTCAGCAAGTACTGAGAGGTCTCCATACCACCGTGGGGCTCATCTCCTGGGTAGCAGAAAGAGAAGCAGTGGGGTGTCATACATGATGTCCACTTCCAGACCACTGCCAATGACCTGAGGGTTAAAAATGCCAAGGAAGTACAGAGTAGCCAGGCTGGGGTGGGATTCAAAGCAGAGCCCAGGCTGGAGGTGAGGGAGAAATGCCCAGTTCATGTTACCCTGACCAGGGGAACCAAGAAGCAGGACAGTGATTGGCACTTAGAAAATAGTTCAAAAGAACAAATACGAGAATGCAGAAATGTGAGCAAACTGCCTCCATCTGCAACAAGACTTCCCTGAGCCTTTAAGTGCTGGAGACACTGGGCCAAGATTGTGACCTATGTCTGTCATTAAATTTCCCCAGCAGCCAGGAGTCATGTATATTGTTGCCCTTGTCATTCAGATTAATAAACCAAGGCTTAAAGAAATAAAGCCTCTTGCTTAAGGCCATAGGAAACCCAAATGCTTATGGACACCAGGCCATGCAGGCTGCCCATGGCCCCGAGTGACCATTGAGAATCTGCTGTTCAGTGCGTGGTAACCAGGTGACCTGCAGACAAACACAGCTGGGTCTTTTGAAGGGCTGGTTGGTGTCCCCAGTTATTGTAAAGCTAAGGACAAGAAAGATATAAGAACAGATTTTTGTCAATATTTCATAAACTCTGCACTTAAAGTCAGAAAATGGAGCTCAGATGCTGGTTTCCTGGCCACCCATGGAGGACAGGCCAATACAACTGTCAAATATCTAGGACTGGAAGTGCTTAGTCTCACCTCACCTGTCAGAGGACATGGCCTTGGGGACATCCATCATTCTGCCCAAGACATTGATTCCTTCTCTGTAAAAAGTGACACGAGTCACAGGTTAAACTGTGGCTCCTAAAAGCTGTGCCCAGCTCCTATTCTGGTACCTAGTGAGGGCCCTCATTTGGAGAAAAGATCTTTATAGATGTAATTAAGTGACAAATTTTGAGATGAGACATCCTGGCCTAACAGGGTGGCATGTGTCCTTATAGGAAGAGGAGAGACACCAAGGGGAAGCTCATGTGACCATGGAGGCAGATATCAGAGTGACAAGGCCTCAAGGCTAAGATCACCAAGGACTGCTGCTGGTCCCCAGGAGCTGCTGGGTAGAGGCTTGGGGTGCATCCTCCCCTCCAACCTCCAGAAGGACCCGACAAGCAACACCTAGACCTCAGACTCCCTGCCTCCAGAGCTGCCTGGGTCTAGGAGACACAGTGACCCTCTCCACTTCACCGCAGTAAGGCCTTCCTCCATCCTAACACTTCCTCTTATAGGAATGTGTCTCACTGCTATCAGCAGACCATGTGCTAAGATGGATGTGTGAGATCGTCATGCGGGATTATTTAAAACACGGATCCTCAACCCCAGGCCATGGATGGGCACTGGTCTGTATGCTCCAAGGAACCCGGTCACACAGCAAAGGGTGAGCAGCAGGGAGCTAACAAAGCTTCGTCAGTATTACAGCTTGCATCACCACTTGTGCTCGCTTCCTGTCAGATCAGCTGCCCTGTTAGATTCTCATGGGAAGCGAAACCCCACTGTGAACTGTAAAAGGGAGGGATCTAGATTGTGTATTCCTTAGAACAACTTAATCCTGAAAGCATCCTTCCCCTGCCCCCACGGTCTGTGGAAAAGTTGTCTGCCGGGAAACCTATCCCTGGTGCCAAAAGATTGGTGATCACTGATTTAAAGCAGGAAAAACCATGAAGACTGCTTAAACATACTGGGATGTCTTGTTCAAGGGACAACTGGGACCTCCTAAAATTGATCAAGTAGATGGACATTCTTTGAAAAGACATTCATAATATATTAAGTAAATACACAATCCGAACCATTTGACATTCAGGACAGTGCCAAATTAGAGACAGTAACAAATTGGTGGTGGGGTCTGGGGGTTGGGAAGGATGAACAGGTAAGGGCCCAGGGGAATTTTAGGATGGCAGCCCCACTCTGTACACCACCGCAACGCTGGGTTCATGACATGATGCATTGATCCAAATCCACAGAAATGCCGTGACTGGGGACCAATAGGACGGTATTTTTAAGCTGTGCTGTGGTGACAGCCATGTGCAAATTATCTACAAAGCAATGCTCTTGAGATCTCTAGATTTGGCCATCAAGGCCCAGGTGTTCTAGACTGGTGACAGGGGCAGTGAGTTTCCCATTGCCCTCCCCACGCCTCACCTAGAAAGCTCTTCTTTGGCAACAAAGGTGCTTTTGCAGAAGCAACTCAGCAAGCTGGGTGTTGTTCTAAAGAAAGCCTCTGCAGTAGCTGCCCGCCCCTGGGTTTATCTTCTTTTTTTTTTTTGGCGGTACTGGGGATCGAACTCAGGACCCTGCGCTTGCTAGGTAGGCGCTTATTCCACTGAGCTATATCCCCAGCCCTCCCTTGGGTTTATCTTGCACAGTTAGGCAGAAGGTCACTGCCGCCCAGAATGCTTCCTGTCTCCACAGCTGGAGCAGCCCCCTCAGGCTGCCCAGGCTCTAAGAACCCTAGGGAGCAGGGAACATGCAGTTTACTGAGGCCCCACTAACAGATACAACGTATTGTGTCTGAGCAGGGACCAGGAATCTGCTTTTTAAATAAGCCTTTGCCAGGGGTGTGAGCCAGGTGGTCTGAGGAACACTGCCTTAGGGAACACAACTTGGAACATGACTACCTCCAAACAAACTCCGTTCCAAAAGGTCATCATCCCTCGTGGGGGAACCACTCCTCTGTTGCGTGCAGAGTTTTACCTGTGGGTCTGAGCCAATGAAGCTACATATAATGAGGGCCTTCTATTTCTTGTGATTCATTTCCAAAACCTCATAATGCTTTTGAAAACCAGCTATTTGAGGCCAAGGACTTTACCTGTTTCTTACTGAAGAACATAAAACATACAAGAATATTGGTGGTCTTATCTGAAAAGTCATACCTAGGATAAATCACTTTATTGGGATATAGTGTACAGATGGCAAAATTCCATGATTTTGAGTGTACAATCCAAAGATGTTTAGTAAACTTATCATGCTGAGAAATCATCACACCCTAAAAAAAACAAGGAACATTTTCACCACCCCAGTAAAATCCCTCCTGTCTGTTTCCTTCTAATCTTCTCTCCAGCTCCTGCCCCTGCCCCTGCTCAGGTCACTGCTCACTCATCTGCTCTGTCCCCTGTATTCCCTTCCCTGGACATCTCACATGGATAGAATCATGTGGCGCTTGGTGTCCTCAGACTGGCTTCCCTGACTCAGTGCAGTGTTTCCTAGGTCCGTCCATGCTGGGGCACCAATCCACTGCATGTTCCTTGGCATGGCTAGACAGCATCCCTGCATGGACAGTCCACATTTATCTGTTCACCTGCGGGCGGACACCTGAGTTGTGTCCAGTTTTTGAAAGCTGCTCTTTTGCCACCATCTGGCTGCTTCCCAGAATGGTGGCATCTCTTGAAGCCTGTCCAGATGGCGGAGTGACTGCACTGTCTGCTGCCCAGTCTTGGCTCACCCCCATGGTTCTACTCTCTGTACCTGCGCAGGTAGGACAGGGATGGGTAGAAAGTTGGGCCTGACCCAGGCTGTGTGGCCTGGTGAGGCTGGTTCTCTGGACCAAGATCCTGAAGCAAGGATCACAGTGCTCGCAGGCAGAACTTGGACCTAGAACTTGCGAGATGCCTGCCAGGGACAGAGGGGCAGGGTAGGGAAGGATAGGAGCCAGGCAAGGCTGTGGCCTCAGCCAAAATCCAGCTCCAGCCCAGTGCTCAGGGTCTCTCCAGGGCACAAGTTATACTGCATGGTTGTTCCTTCTGAGCCTGGGCAGCCTGGTGGCCCCTGCCAGCCGGTCTCTGTGGAAGGGTCACATATATCCTGGGCAGGGTAACTCCCTACAGCACTGGCCCAAGGAGCAGACAGGAGCCCCTGGCAGCCCAACCTCAGCATCAGCGGGGAGAAGGTCTCATCTTAGGGAGTATCCGGGGGTGCTAACAGCATCTGCCACAGCCTCCCACACAGCTGGACTAAGAGCCAGGCCATGACACCAGCTGCAGGGTGGCCATGATACCAGCTGCCAGCTCTCCGGCCCCCACTGACTGGCCCAGCACCCACGAGTCCAAACTCAACCCAACTCAACGCCAGCCCAGACACTCCTCCTCCTGTGCATGAGCAGGGAACAGCAGCACAGGAAAAGGCAGCAGCGCCCTGCCAGAAACCTCCAGAGTGCCAGAAGCACTCTGACGGCAGAGCCATCTCAAAGTCCACCCAGATTAAGGCAGCCATGGCCACAGGGACAGAGGACAATGACAGAATGCAAGAGAAAGAAACTGGATAAGCCCAACAAGGCAGCAGAGAGATTGCACCTTCAGGGCTCCACTCTGCTAGAGCTAGAGCTCAGCTGGGTAGGAGGTGGGAGGTAGAGTGAGGACCGGAAAGGGCTTTGGAGTTTGTGTGTTTGCCCCAGGCCAGAGGAAACCAGGGAAGGATTCAACCATCTTGCTGGTGCAATCGGCTCTTGAGCCCTATTTGGGGGTGACCTTTAACCTTCATCACCCATGTGGCCTTCTCTGCGTGGCCGAGGGTCCAGAGACATCAGCTGTCAGGACTCAACTTTTGAACTCTTGGGAGGAGGCCTCAAGGGCCCTTCTGGATGCCACTGTGTTGTTTATGGAGGCTGATTAAATTCCAAGGAGGGCAGGAAAGGATGCAAAGTGTTAAAATCGTCCACAGTATCTAAGAGAGGCTCTGGTGTCTCACATGAGTTCTGTGTCCCTCAGCCCTGGGCTTCTCTGACTATGCCAGGCTAGGCCAGCTCTGTTACTGCCCTGGACAGCAAAGTGCTGAGTCCAGACCACAGTATGGTATTTCCAGGGAGAAGGGGGAAATGACCCTGATGTTCCTGTGGGCTCTGGAGCCACCATCCCCTTCCCAGGTCGTCTAGAGGCCGAGTCCCCCGAGCCAGAACCCACAGCAAGCCCTGGGAGAGGGTGACTGATGAGAAGTTCCTTAGGCAGGACCTGGTGCTGGAAACCAGGACTGCAGGCTGTGCTTTTGCTAGGCAGAAGGAAAATAGCACGGAAATTCAAGGACAAGGTCAGGGGAAACCCATCGGAAAGTCTTGGCTGTTCACAGCTGAGATTCCAACGCTGTGTGCCTCCATCTCCTGATGTGAGTCTGGTGCCCCCCTGCCCTCCCAGGGTCCCTGAGCCCAGCCCAGAGACAGACAGGCGGCAGCCTGATGGTCAGGCTTCAGGCTGGCCCTGGTCCAAGGAGTGAGACAGTTACTCCTGGCTGGGTCCTTCTGAGCCTGGTTTCCTGTCCATCAGCTCAGCCTGCCCGGGTCTGGACCCACATGTGTGTGCAGAAGCTGAGAGGCAGTGGGCAAATGAAAGAGTTGCCTGACTGTCCCTACCTGCCCAGGGTCCGTCCATCGCCTGTCACCACAGGCGTCTCAACCCTTTTGACCCCAGTGCCAGGCAACTGCGTGTGCTCCTATCTGCACCCAGCTGGTCCCTAGGACAACAGCCTCGTGAATCATCACCAAGGCCACCCAGCTCCACGGCAGGCGTGGGGCCACAGAGTAAGAACTCGGGATCCCCTTCGCCTACCCAGGAGCCTCCCCTCTCATCTTCTTATTTATTTATTTATTTATTTATTTATTTTTGCGGTACTGGGGATCGAACTCAGGACCCTGCGCTTGCTAGGCAGACGCTTATTCCACTGAGCTATATCCCCAGCCCTCCCCTCTCATCTTCTTGACACTTAAGGTCAGGGTGACACATGCTGTGTGTCCATTGCTTTGCAGGTTTTCATGGGGTCTTGGCCACATCTAAGCCATTTGAGTTGGAGACAGGCCTTGAATGTTTCTCTGTCCCCAGAGGGCCTGAGGGGATTCGGCAGGATGGGGGGCCAGGGGGTAGGACTCTGTCTGGGTTCCATAGCTTTTTCCCCCTGAAATCTTAGGGTTCCCACTCTCAGTTAATTTCTCTCACAGTCTCTCACTGTCTCTGTCTTTCCCCACAGTGCTGAGCAGTGAGAGCTCCTGCAGCCCACTCTCCCTAGTGGACAGCCCCTCCACCCAGAATGTCCCTGATGTATTTGGCTGCACAAGGCACTGGCCACTACCCCCAGGCCAGGAGAAGGCCGCAGCTGAGAGCAGCCCCAGGCACTATACACAGGAGAGGCCAAAGCCTGACGCAGTCTCCAGGTGCTGGGGAGGGGGGCAGGGAGCCTGACCTCATCAGATGCGGACAAGTCCTGCTCAGCTGCTCCTGGACCAGTGACCCTGGACGAGTCACCCACAGGAAAGGAAGGCTGGCCAGATGGCTGCAGGGACCTTAGCCTTCTCGCCTCTCCTCAGGATGTGAGCTGACAGCAAACATCCAGGATCCAAGAGCCCCTCCACCTCCTTCCACTTCCTGCTTCAGGGAGCAGAAGACGTGTGCTCACTGCAGAGCCAGGGCTAGATGGGAACGTCTCAGTGCGAATCATATGAGGCCTGTGGTTGTCCAAGTGGCCTCAGTGACTGTCCGCCAGGCTGGGACCACCTACTGGCTCAGCCTTCTACAGGGATTTCCCACCAGCTACAGGAGGAATGGGGCGCCACAGAGCATGAAGTGACCAATCCAGTAGCTGTGGATGCAGGAGCCCAAGGCCACCACTCCTATGGAACAGTTGTAGTACCTCAGGAAATGCCACCAAAATCAAAGTGTGGCCCTTCTGGAGTGAGAGCAGCCTGGAACCAAGGCACCAAACTTCCTGTACCAAGAAGTCTGGTAGAGCCAAGCATGGTGGTGAATGTCTATAAACCCAGTACTTTGGGAGGCTGAGACAGGAGGATCACCAAGTTTGAGCCCAGACTGGACAACTGAGTGACTTAGCACAATTTTGTCTCAAAATAAAAGACTGAAAAAGGACTGGGGATATATAGCTCAGTGTGAAGGTCCTGGTTCAATCCTCTATACCACAAAAATAAAAGCAAAAACAGGAGTTGGCCAGCAGGCTGGATGGTGAGCTTGGTGCATAGGCATTTGCTCACTGCTAATAGAATTGTTCGGCTGTGTCTGATAATAAAGCCTGTGACTTTGTTATCCCGCATTGCTGTGCACCCAGCCTGATTGCCCACCTCCCAGCAAACCGCAACCTCTGCATATGCCCAGGGTAAGGCAGCTCCCTTCTGAGATTCCACTCACATTACAGGCTTCTCATTCAACATTTTGTTTTATAGTGAGTAGAATTTCTTTCTTTCTTTCTTTCTTTTTTTTTTGCGCAATTCAGGTTCACAGAAAAACCCAGCCGAAAGTACAGACAGTTCCCCATCCCCCACCCCGCTGTTATCCTCATGCACGGGCGCGGCACCTTTGTGAAGAGGGGTGAGTGGCACATGGAGCTAACAAGAGTCCCCAGTTATGTGAGGGTCACTTATGGTGCTGTCCATCCCCTGGGTCTGGACCAATGTACGATGATAGGTGTCTACTGTCACGGCACCCTGTGGGCTTCAGGATGGTGTCACTACCCTAAGCAGCCCCTGGGTTCCAGTCTGTCCCTCCTTCGCTCCCCCAGCTCCTGGTCACTGCTGGGCTCTCCACTGCCTCCCCAGGGTCCCTCTTCCAGAATGCCATGGAGCTAAAACTCTGCAGTATGTAGCTTTTTTGGGTGTTTCTTCCGCTCTACAATATGCATTCAGGGCTCCTCTGTGTCCTTCTGCGGCTTTGCTTTTTACCACTAACTGTATTCTGTTGTCTGATGGACCAGGCTTTTATCCACTCCCCTACAGCAGAGCACTGTGGTTGCCTCCAGGTCTTGGCCATTGTGAAGGAAGCCTTTATAGACATCTGTGCGCAAGCGTTTGTGTGGGCATTGAGATTTCAACTCCTCTGAGGAAATATCAAGGGGCACAATTGCTGCATTCTGTGTGAGAGGATGTTTAATTGCGGGGGCAGTTGGTTCGGTTTGCAGTACTGGGGGTTGAATCCAGGGTCTTTGCACAAGGCTACATCTCCAGCGCTTTTTATTTTTCATTTTGAGACAGGTTTGCCAAGTCACTAATTAGCCCAGACTGAGCTCCCAACTCAGATCTTCCTGCCCCGTTCTCTCATTCTCACCAGCTCCTGCTGTTGGGTTTTAGCCTGGTGTAGAGGGATCTGTTCCTGTCTTAACCCACGGTCCCCTAATACCACAGGGCATTGAACACCTGTTCTGTGCTTATTTACCATTTTCTTTGGTGAATTTCAATTTTTTTTAAACAAAGAATTAATTTGATGGAGACACTGAGGCCAACATAGCAGTTGCCTACTAGGGATCCATTCTTTCCTAATTCTGGAGTAAGAGAAGCCTGGTTTTATTTGGAACCACAAATGACCCTGCTAAAAGTCTTATTTTCCCATAGTCCCTTTGGCCACATTTGGATACCTGGTAGTTCTGGCCAATGGCTGGTAAGCAAAAGTGCTGGGTGGGCTCCTCTTTCTTCTCCAAAGGAGTGGACACTTTTTAAAGGCTGAGAGATAGATGGACCTCCTTCTTCCTCCTGCTTCCCCAGACTCGAACGTGATGGTGAACTTTAGCCACTAGCTGGGTGGACATGCCTGTCCCCCACTGCGGGAGCTTCTCACACCCAGAGAGGGCAGCTGCCTCCGCATCCCTTCCTCTGTCCACAACATATGGCCCATGGCCACAGCTATGTTTGACCAGGAAGTATCCCTGGAAATGGAAATGCTGCGGTAGGATTCTAGACCAAAAAGACTGAAGAAAGAGTGAGGTCCCTGTTGACTGGAGTTCCCATGGCAGCCTGGGACTGCTTACCTCAAGGCTTCTTGTATAGACAGAAAAATAAACGTTTTATACTGTGTAAGGTGAATCTACTTTGGACTCTCTACTACATGCAGTCCATTGTCCTCATATGCAAAGGGATGCCATAGCAACGACAGCCTCAGGGTCCACAGAAAGAGAGGGTGAAGGCAACAGGGGAGACAATGACCACGAGCAAAATATCTTATATACACATATGAAAACACCATATCAAAACACAGCATTTTGTAAAATTAGCACGCACTGATAAAAATACATTTAAAATTTTTAAAATTTTGCACAGGCTGAGAATCCATCCCAGGACCACCGTCTCGTCACACTTGGCATCTGATCTGTGGGGCCAGGTCTTTTGCAGACCACACGTCATGGGCCATGGGCCATGGACAGAGGAAGTGATGCAGAAGCAGCTGCCCTGTCTGGATACAAGAGGCTCCTGCAGTGGGGCATAGCCATGTCCGCCCAGCTAGGGCGACACACTCTGGAAGGGTCAGAGGAGTTGCAGTAAAATCGTGTCATAAAATGTGAGACCAGCAAAAAAACCACACTTTGACATCAAAGCTCTGTATGTGATGAGCAGTTCAAGACATGGGTCCGCGCTGCAGTTTGGCTCTGTGAGTCGACGTTTTGGGATACCATCCTTAGCCCTCAAAGGTCACCATACCCAGGCCCATGAAAAGTTAGTCTTTTTCAGTCTTCTCTTTGGGAAAGCGGGGTCCCTCCCTGTCTCTTCGGGACTGCCAGGCAGGCTCCGGGAACCTGGACAGTGGCTATCTCGGGGGTGAGGGTGAGCACCCTCAGGAGACTGCTGAGAATAAACTCACAGGGGGAAGGAAAGGGAGGACAAGAGGGAAACAAAGAATTGAGACGTGTTGTGTACACAGACCTACTCCCCATAAGGAAATCAGTCATCATGTACTATAAACGTGCACTAAGAAAAACCCGATGAATTAAGTTTTAAAAGGATAACCAATAAAAGAAAAAAAAAGAAAAATCAAATTCTTGTATCATTCACAGCATTTGATGTAACAGATCCTGTAGTTTGGAGAATACCCTAATGCCATTCTAGTGACCAGGACCATGAGGTGCCAGTGCTGATAATGTGCACATGGGTGTCCTGCTCCGTTTGCCAGTGTGGGAGGTGCCCTATAAGAACGTCACCCATCACCCTTCTCATCCCTGACTTTAAGTTGGCACTGTTATTCATGTCAATAGAGTGACCTCTGGCCACTTCCTGGACCAGCTCTGCTGGGTTCAGAGGACTCAAACCCTGCCCTGCGGGCATCGGGAGACTTCTGCTTTCACCATCACTGCAGTAATGACCTGTGGCCCAGGCTTTGTGCCTCACAGGGATGCTGCCCTTCTGCAAGAGTGCCCAGCCCCATAGGCCTCCCCGGGGGTCCTCCCCTGGCCTGGTGCCATCTCTCCCCTGAATCTCTCTGTGCACCTCAGACAGCTTGCTGAGCCATTAGCTCTCAGGCTCTTGGGGACCCTCGGGATTGTTCTTTCCCTCATCTCCGCAGAAAGTCTGTGGCTTTCATAGCAGTCAGTTCTCTGTCACTGCACTACAAGCAAACACGGACAAAGTAGGCAGAGAAGTAAGGCTTGTGTGGGTGGCATTATACGTTGGCTCACATCCCCCAAAAATATGGTGGAGTTTTCACCCCTGCTACCTGTGAATGGGCTTTTTGGGAGGAGTAGTATCTTTGCAGAGGTAATGAATTCCATTCAGATGAGGCCATCCTGGAGCAGAGACCTGAATCCGGTGACCAGTGTCCTTATAGGAAGAGCATGTGCAGATCAGACTGACGGCAGCTTAGAAGGACAGAGGCAGTCACAGGAGTGATGTTTTGAGGATCACCCAGGACCCAACCACCCCAGACCTGGAGAGAGGCAGGCCTTCAAGCCTGCAGAAAGACCAAAGCCCTACAAACACTAAGACCTTGGACTTCTGTCTCCAGAGCCAGGCAGTGCATTTTTATTATTTTAAACCACCAAGTTTGTGGTGATTTGTTACGGTTTCCCAAGATGCCTGAGATGTTTTGGACAACTGGAATATAAATTTGTCATGGTACAGATGATGTAGAGGTAAGGTCAAATACTCCTCTGTAATACCTCGTTTGTTTGTTTAATTATACTTCATTGGTTTTTTTCTTTCCATTTAAAGAATAAAACTTAGCCAGGTATGGTGGCCCAAACTGTAATACCAGCTACTCGGGAGGCTGAGGCAGGAGGATCGCAAATTCAAAGACAGCACAGATAATTTACTAAGACCCTTTCTCAAAAAAATAAAAAAGAGAGGGAGGAAGCAGGTGGAGAAAATAGATAAAGGGGAAGAGGAGGCATGGGAGGGAAGAATTGAAACTCTAGTTTATGTATGCTTCAATCATGCTGTTTAAGTGATTTTGGTCGCTGTGTTTTAGATAGACAGCTATGGTGAACACAGTCTAGTTATAAAATTCTTTCTGTCCTGAGTATTTCAGGGGCTTCCTTTTTCTGGTATAGGTAGAGAATTTAGGGGCGGTAGCTCTTGTGAAGAGGACAAGCTATGAGAGCTGCCGGCCACCGTGAAGAGGACTTCCAAGCATTTCAGTTCTTTTAGACTCCAGGAAGAGACACGCAGCTCCTTTGCAGAAATGATAGACAGAAAATCCCTTTCCAGTGGAGGAGGGTGGCCTTGCCCATTGAGACCTTCAAGTAGTCACTGTGCCCCTTTGTTGTCTGATTGCTGCAGAGACCATGAAGCCCAAGTCACTGGGAAGAAAAGACAAATCCACTTTCCAGAAACTAGGTCCTACCAGGAGAGTGGACCAAGTGGCCAGGTAGGACCAGTTCTATCACCAGGGCCACAGGACAGGCAAAATTTTGATGCTGTGTTGACAGAGGCTCTTGAATCACTGTGTGTCTGGGAGGTGCTGGACCATAGCATAAAGATCGATGGCAAGCTATAAAGACACCAGCCAACAAAGTCTGAGCTCACATAGCTATTTTGGTAACACTGATGGGCAACCAGAAAAGTGGCCACCATGTCTTTCAAGGGTTCACTGCCCTGAACACTTGTTTGCCAAAAATTCCTGGCTTTGCTGCTAACTGGTTAATACTTTTACCTACTTTAAAAAAACCAAACCAAGATATGGTCATCTAGAACAATTAGAAATATAGACCAGAGGAAACACAAAGAAGAAAAGCTAGCGAAGAATATGCTATTGTCATCAACTCTGCACACCTTGGCAGGACTGTTTCTACAAGCCATAGAGAAGTTCTTAATTTTTCAAAAGGAGATCATGTTGTCCACGTTGCCTTCTTAATTTAATGTCTGTACTGTTTTTTATAATTATTTACACTTAATTGGGATGAAGTTTTATGTGGGATTAAGCTACTGCTATACGCTACACCTTAGGGTTTTCCTTTTGTTTTTTTCTTTTGATCTGTTTCCTTGCACTTGGTTGGCTGGCTAGTTGGTTTGTGAGTGACAGGGCCTCATCCTTGAACTTGTTTTATAGCCTGATCCTCTGCCTTCTGAGGGCTGGGATTACAGGTGTGTGCCACCACACCCGGCAAGGCTTTTCTCAACATAAGTACTTGATGTTTGCTGAGCACCTACTACCTTGGCCCCCAGCTGGCAGTGGATGCAGCAATATGTAGATGGCACCTGCATATTCTCTCACACTGCCCACAGCAATCACAGGTGGGTTAGGAGTAGTGATCTAGGCTGAGGACTGCTGGAAAGTATTTGAGCCAAGGTCATAAAAAGTAAATAACTGCATTCATCGCTGTAAAAGGAGAGGCTTCATTTTAAGCATAGTTATATAAATTAGTTAACACGCCTCCCACAGCAGCTTTATGGCATAGCTACCACTTTCCCCAGTTTTTTATTGTGATAAAATGCAAATAACACAGAGGGCACCATGTTAGCCATCAGGTGCACAGTGCAGGTGTGGTAGGCACATTCATGCTATAGTGCAGCCATCACCACATCTGCCTCCGGCATTTCCTCATCTCCCCGGACTGAAGCTCTGTCCCTATTAGACACTGAATCCCTGTAGCCTCCTCTGGACCCTCCAGCCTGCTTCTGTCTCCATGGTTTGAGGTGCATTTTAATCCCTATTTTCAAAGACAAGAAACAGACACAGAGAGGCTGAGTAGCTTGCCTGAGGTCACACAGCCGACAAGTGGCAGGGCCAGGCCTTGAATCCAGGCCTCCAGGTTCCACTGCCAGCACAGTTTTCCGCCATCAGCCTGATTGTCCCATTCAAGGAAGAAAAAATGCTTAAATTATTGCTATCATGTTAGTCAAATATTTTTAAACCCACAACTATGTGTAAACACTTTATAGTTGTTATACAACCACAAGCCAAGACAGATTAAAGGCAAAAATATTACAAACCAATTGAATTTGGTTCCCAAGGCTGCTGGAACAAAAAAATCAGAAACAAAGTAGCTAAGTAGGGCATGGTGGCACACACCTGTAATCCCAGTACTCTGGGAGGCTGAGGCAGAAGCACCTCAATTTGACCCCAGCCTAGGCAGTTTAGCCACTTAGTGAGAGTCGTCCAAAAGAGTAAAATAAGAGGGGTGCAACTCAGTGCAAAGGCTCTGAGTTCAATCCTCAATACCATAAAAGAGGAAGAAAAGAGGGAGGCAGGGAGGGGGGTAAATAAGAGACATCTATTCTCCCACGGTGCTGGAGAGCAGGTATCCAGGAATCCAACATCAGGTGTCTGCAGGGCTGGGTGCTCTCTGCACTCCAAGGATGGTCTTTTTGTCCACCCCACTGGCTCCTGGCCAGCTTATGTCTGTGTCCTCTTCTGACTCCGTGTGGCCTCTGCCCTTCCTATGTCCCCCTGCCCCCTCTTCATCTCACAAGAACAGAGCCCTTGGAGTCAGGGCCCACTCCAAGACCTACAGGACTTCATCTCAAGATCCAGAAGTTGTTATACCTGTGAAGACCATGCACCAGGTTTCCATCTGAGGCCCCAGTGGATGTGGACCTGGAGCTGTGAGGTCCAAGCACAGCACCAGGGCGGTTCAGACCAACTCAGAGTCACAGCAGATCACAGCCCTTCGCCCTCCCTGCTGTGGATGCGGCTCCCCTGCTCCTGATGATTCTGCGCCGTATTCAGCAGGTGGAAGACTCCGTGGTCCCAAACAGTCTCGACGCCGCTCATTTGATCCACCTGGAGGCTCCAGTCTGTGCCGGGCTATGGCCCAGGAGCCCTTATCACTGCCTCATGGGGACATCAGGACATTGAGCCCACCCTTTGTTCATCTCATCAGTGCTCAAGGACCAGAGCCCTGCTCAGAGCAGCACACATTATCAGGCCCGACTGGGGAGCCAGACCAGGGCCGGCAGGGAACAACCCAAGCAGGAGGCTGCTTCCCTCTCTGACCATCCTGGCACTGCGCCAGTAAGACCAGGTCCTTCCAGGCAAGTTCATGGCCCGACCTGGATTTTGACACAGGATGCAATGAGTCATGACAGGGCTTCTCACCACCAGTCACCAACAGTCACCAAATCACTCCTAATCACTGTAGATTCCCTGGACACAGACAGAGCAGTCCACTCCTCCCACAGGCACGGTGTGAGCCTCTGCTTTGCTATGTGGCCACTGTGTAATTTACCCAACCTGTGTGGACGTCCTCATCCACCAAAGCTGTGGACAGTGCTAGACATCAGAGTGTGATTTTGTTAGCACCTGCCAATGTGCAATGTGGAAAGTGTCACTGAGTTCTTTGAAGTGTGATCCTTGGATTCTAATGCACCTGAATTTCTTCTTGGGCATATGGACAATTTCTGGCTTTGTGTATTGCTGGTGTTTCTACTAGGTACTGACCTTTTTTTAAAGAACATACTAAATATAAAACTTCACATATACCAATTCTTATATATACATGTTAATACATGAACTCTACCATGAATGCATAAATCTTTGATAGACCTCTTGCACATATTCTTCCTAATTTATTTGCCTTTGCATGTGATGTATGCTACTTTTTGAGGTAGTGATGGTTTTATTCTAACTGGTTAGAGCTCACAAATTTACCTCATGGTATCTCTATGAAGTAGAAAGGGTTGACTCAATTCCAAGGTTACTCAACTCACCTACATTTTCCTATACAACTTTGGTGGTCTGGGTTCCCCTCCTCTTTGCTTTTTCACTGAATTATTTAATCATCTGGGACTTACCTTAGTGTGGATATGTGTATGGATCTAAGTTTATTCTTCTCCACCTACTGTCTGTGCACAGGAATTGTACATTACATTCTGCACATTTTGGGGGTGTGTTTGAATTTTCTATTTCATGCCATTAATTTATAATCTTATGGCTTTTTAAAAAATAGTTTCTTCACTTTTCTTGAGTGTTCATTCTTCTGGATGATTGTGTGTGTGTGTGTGTGTGTGTGTGTGTTGGTTATCAGGGATTAAAGACCTTCCCAATGATCTACACCCCCAGCTCTTTTTATTTTGAGACAGCGTACCACTAAGTTGTCCAGTCTGGGCTGGAACTTATTATCCTCCTGTCTCAGCCTCCCAGAATGCTAGGATTACGGGTGTGCACCACCCCCCTGCCCACCTGACTTTTAAATTCTTTGTCAGCCTGTCTGAGATAGCCAGGGAAGGGTTCATTTGGCATTATTCTTGATTTTCACCCTAACTTAAAGAGGCATTTCCACAATGCTCAGAGCCCGTGATGTCCTGCACAAATCCTGGCCTAGAGCTGTGCCAAAGTTCAGGCTGTGTGGAACTTCTCCTGTCACTAGCCACATCGCTCCACGGATCCTCACTAACCATATCCAAGCAGCCTCCTGCGAGCTGTGTCTTCCAACCCCCGGGGCTGACCACAGCCTCTCATAGAAGCATCTTAAACCAACCTGTCCGCCACAGCTCTGCAACACTGATTCTGCTCTGCATGATGTGGACATTGCCTTCCCTGGGACAACAAGGAGGCTCCATCAATAGGTCTGAGGCAGTGGGTGCTGGCCTGGGAAGTTCTGAGCATGCATGGCACCATCTCCTGTGACATCTGTGGAGGGCACGCCTGACTCATACTCTACAGAGACCCTGAAGACACTGGAAAGAAAGAGCCAGTTGGCTGCTGCTGAGAAGCCTGGGACCAAGGATGACCCCCAGGATAGTGCCAGCTCCTGAACTCACTGCCTAAGGTCACAGCCTGGTCTGAGGGTGGGCAGATGCCCTCAGTGCCCACTCAGCAGTCTCCCACTAAATACAGGTTTGCAGTCCCCTGTTAAGCCTCTGAGTGGGTGGAGCAACCACTGAGCAGCTTTAAGATGTCTTGTAGACTTTGAAGCAAAATGAAAATGAGGTTGACGGGAAGTAAAACACTAGTTTCTGAAAAGAAAAGAAAAATTCTCCTTGTCAGCTTGCTCCGAATATTCTAGTATAATTTTATTTGGATGGTGATAAATGTGTAATTATCTGGAGAGAGAAGTGACAGCTTTAAAGTCATAAGAATTCTACCTATTAATAGAAAGTGTTCTTTCTGCTATTCCCATCTTCTTTTATGTCCTTGGGATAGTTTGTTTTGTAGCTTTCTTCTTTTATGGTTTTCTTCCTGGACACTCCTTGTTTGACTTTGTCTGTTGGGCTGCTATAACAAAATGCCTTAGGCTACGTAATTTGTGAATAATAGGAATTTATTTCTCTTAATTCCAAGGCTGGGAGGACCCAGATCCAGGCGCCAGCAGACACTGTGTCTGGTGAGGGCCCCGTCGCTACTTCATAGGTGGAGCCTTTTGCTGCATTCTTACATGACAGGAGGGACGGAAGGGATCAAGAGGTCCCCTCAAGTCCGGATGATTTCCTTGCTCCCTGGAGGTTCCACCTCTTACTACTGCAGTGGGATTACCCCTCAACATAAATTCGAGATGCCCACGGCCGTGCAAACCCCGCAGCATGCTGCCCCAGCCTCCCCAAACTCATGTCTTTCTCACGTACAAAATGCCATCCCTCCCCCACCCCCTGTTGATACCCTTGATTTAGGAGCAGACACAGCAAGGTTAGGCACTCAACCCTCACAGCCAACCACATGGTGAGGACTTGCTTTGGATTTTCTGTGATTTCAGCCGAAGGCTGTGGGACATCCAGTTCTCTCTTAGGACATGTCCAGAAGCTCAGAGGTCCTGTGTGCGTTGCGTAAGCCAGAAGTTTGAGCCCCTGAGCTCATCCTTTGGTCACTGTGCCCAGTGACGTTAGGAACAATTAACCACCTTCATTGTATTCCCTGTTTTTCCACAAATGGTCAGAAACCTCATCCACAGAGTCACCCAGGTCCTCAGCTGTTTGACGTGGTAGATCAGGTGTACCCAGCACAGGTGTGTTGCACACCTCTGTAAATAGTCCACCCCAGGGACCACCAGTGCTTCATCTGTTGTTGGAAATACAGTCCCAAAGGTTTCAAAGTCAAAACAGATTAGAGAGCCAAGTCTAGAAACCCTAAAACCATGACAGGAAACACAAAATTCTGTTCTTCCAGAACCATTCTGGGTACAAAATCAGTTTTAGTTGGGGTCTTTCAGAAAACCAATAGGTAAACTGCCAGTCCACCTAGGCTTCTCTTGCTGGATCCAAATGGAAATCATGAATTGGCAAAGCGCACCTCTGCTAGCAGCCCAGATGGCATCAGATGACACCAGGTATGCTGGATGCCAACAGTGGACACAGCCAGATGCTCATCACTGCCACCGCTGGCCACCACCATCTGGTGCCAGATTGTGCTGGACACCGTAGGTTGACTCTGCCAGGCACCACGTCCCTGCTGCTGGTCACTGTTGGCTGCTGGTCTCTGGAGCACTTCGGTGTTAATAGCTCTGTCTATTCACTCTGCCCACACTGCTCAGGATAAAAATCCTAGGGGGATTTATAAGACTTTTGGACCCCTCATTACCCAAGAAAGAAATCACAAGCAGGTTTACAGGAACACAAAGGCAAAGGCAGCACAGGAGGGCTAGGACACAGGAGGGACCCCCCCCCCAGACTAAAACCCAAGGAGTGCCTGGGAAGCACCACTTATGTAGACACTTGCAGACCCGTTTTAGTGAGGTTGGTGAGGGCTGAAGGCTTGCTATAAATGCTGGATATGCAAATAAGGCCCAGATCCCTCCCTTCCTGATGTTAGCCACTGCAAAGTGCCCCCTTCTTTTCCAGATGTAATGGTGTCACCCAAAGGGGCTGCAGTCGGGGAAGGGCAGCAGTCAGGGCGGGGCAGCACCACTCCCTGGCCACACTCATGTTGCAGTGGAGAACGGAGGTTTGATAGGCAAGGAGTATACTGAAACAAATTGTCCCAGTCCCCTGGGGTGTAAGGAGGAGCAAAGGGAGGTGGGTGGGAAAGCCAGACAGCTCCTGGCTAAGTCACACCCGCTCCAGGTGCTAGGGGAGAAATGAGTCAGGGCTTCTCGTCTGTCTCAGATTAACAGATGATAGACAGATAGATAGATAGATAGACAGACAAAGATAGATACTATAGGAATTGGCTTACATGGTTAGAGAGGTTGAGAAGCCCAACAGTGTGCCATCTGCAAGCTGGACCACCCAGGAAGTTGCTAGCGAGGCTCAGTCAAAATCCAAGTGCAGCTGGAGGGTGTCACCACTCTCAGTCCAAGGCTGTTATGGTTGATACATTGTGTCAACTTGAGGAGTCTAGAGGCTTGGCTAAGTGACTCAGCAGTTCTACATCCCAGGGTGGAAAGGACATGCATGCGGGTACAGCTGTGATGTTGTTCATTGTGTCAATTTGAGAAGTTTACAAGGTTCAGGTGGCTGAGCAGGGGGCCGGGTTCTTACTTTGCATTCATCCTGAGCCTGTGCAAGAGGAGAGGAGGGCTGGGAGATTATGTGAGTGCTACACATCCCCTGGGTGGGGGCGGCCCCGCTTACAGCAGAGGGGAGGGAAAGAGGCTTGTCCCCCACTCCTTTGTGCTCTCGCTGCTTTTGCTGTCTTCTGCCACCATGAACTGTTGCCCTCTGCAATGTGCCAGCTGATTACAGACTGAAACCTCCACAAAATGTGAATGAAATAAACCTTTCCTTCCTTAATTTTGGGCGTTGGGTATTTTGTCTTAGCAACGAGAGAAAAGTAACCAAGACAAAGGCTGAGGACTTGAGGCCACTGGTGCAAGTCCCACAGTCCAAAGGACCAAGTACCAGGGCTCTGATGACCCAGGACTGGGGAAGATAGGTGTCCCAGCTCCAGAAGAGAGTGAATTCCCCTTTCCTCTGCCTGTTGGTTCTTTCTGGGTCCTCAACCTGTGGGATGACAGAGCTCCCGTAGGGGGCGGGCGGGTCCTCCTCACTCAGTCTGCCAATTCAAACCCAAGCTTTTCTGGAAATGTCTTCACAGACCTCCCCCGAAGGAAGGGCATGACCAGCCATCCATGTGTCCCTTCAGCCAGCCAAAGTAAGGCCTCAAATGAATCATGTCATCTAGTACTAGGGATTTCATAGTTTAAGTTGCTATTGTGAAGACAGTCTTTACTTGATACTAATTTCCTATTTGGCTGTTGTTGGTATACAGGAAAATTATCGATATTTGAATATTTCTTTTCCCCACATTTTTATTAGTGCATATTAGTTATACAGATTAATGGACTTCATTCTGGCAGATTTGTACGTGCTTATTACTGCTTTTACCACTTCTCTCCAGCATCCCCCTTGCCCTCCCCAACCTCTTGGTTTCATTCTTTTGGGTGGTTTTGATGGGTATGATGTATTTTACTCACACTCATGACCCCTATCACTAGCCCTTACACCCTTTCTTCCTCCAGCTGAATAACTTCTTTCTAGTCAGCCACCTTCAGAATTTTCCAACATCACAGTCTAGTAAGTCTTTCATGAATGTTCTGAGATTTCTAGATAGATCATCATATTATATGTAAGTAATTATTTTGTTTGCTCCCCACCAAAACTATACCTCTGTAGGAGCTTTTGGGACAGTGTTGGAGGGCAGCAGTGACAATGGAGTATCCCAGCCTGTCCCTGACTTTCGTGAACATGTGTCTATTATTGGATCATTGTTGAGTGATTGGCTGCTGCTGGTTTCAAACGGGCATAGTAGTACAGACAAGGAGGTATGCCATTGGCCTCCCTTACTATGAATTTCCTTTTCTTTTCAAGTCAGAAGTAAATATTAAATTTTTTCAAATGCCTCTTTGGAAATTATCAAGATATGGCTCAACATTTTTCTTGCTTTTGACTCACTAGTGTGGGGAATTATCAATTGGTTACCTCCAACTGGTCTCTTTTTCTCTTCTCTGAATAAAACTGATCTGGTTATATTGTGCGCTTTAAGATATTCTGCCAGACTTGGTTGTCCTTGTTTTATTTGGAACTTTATAAATTTGTGAGTCTGTGTTTACAGATTAGGTACGTGTATAGTTTCCTTTTGCGTGAGTAGGGAGACAGCTCATCCTTGTTTGTGATAAGTGTCTTAGTTAATTTTTCTCATTGCTAGAACTAAACACCCGACACTCACAAGTTAAAACAGGGAGTTTCTTTTGGCTCACAAAACAGAGGTTGCAGTCCATAGTTGGCTAGCTCCAAGGCAGGGTGGCATGGTAGAGGGGCATCACAGAGGACAAACAGTCCATGGCAGAGCAGGTAGGAGGCAGCAAAGCAGCAGCAGCCTGCCTGCCATCTTTCTCTTTATATTCCAACCAGGCTACAAACCTATTGGTTGGACCTTCCACTAGCCACACCCAGAAATATGCTAAACCAATTTAGTTATAACATACTCTTAATCCCAGTCACACACTCTAGATCTCCAAAGAGCTCCACCTGTGAATGCACGAGGCTTTGAGGGTACATCTAGATATAAGCCACAATAGTAAAAGTGGTCTAAATTGTACAAGGATGACTAGAATATATATAAGGGTTTAATGAAACTCCACATTTTTAAGATCGAACCTTTCATAACTTTTCAGTTCCTCTTATGGGTGTCTGTCTTTACAGGTTTTTGATCCTTTCTTAATTTAATAATTAGCCATGTTTATTTATTTTAGGCTTAGCAACCACACAATAAGCACCAGTAAGCATGTATTACTGCTAAGCTGTGAGCCTTCCATAGCCTTCTCTATAATTGTGTAAATTATCCTCGTCTCAGCAGCCACATCTCTGTTCTTGTTCTTATTTGTTCTCCTTTTCATTCTTTAATAATGAAAGTATTTAATTTGTCTCTAAATATGAGCTTGACCACATCCCATAAATTTTGATGTCTGTGATTTCAGTTTTTACTTCTGCTTTGACCTAATTTAGAAGTGTTTTTAGAAACCACATCGTTGGGTTATAAATTTTTAGTTTTATCATACAGTATGATTTATGTAAACATAAAAGTGTTATATAAAAGCCAGAAAATGTGGGTTCTCAATTTGTAGATTATAAGATTCATACACACACACACACACACACACACACACACACACACACACACACAGTCTCTCCTTTCTGCATCTCTCTCTCTCCCTTTCTTGAAGATGTACATTAATTATAACTGTGATTATATTGCATGTTCTTTTTTTGCCAATTTCATAGGTCAAAGACTGAGAGAAGTATGTTAAACATTTCTTTATTACAGGTCCACAAGCACTTATCCAAATCTACTAGAACAGGCTATAATTCAAAACCCAGAACTTTTTAGTTTTTAGAAAGGTAATATAGAGTATTTTATGTAAAACCCCAGACAGATTAGAGAGAGGGCCATAAATCAAAGCCAATGGCATATCTTCAGTGAAATACACAAATATCCATACTAAGATGAGACTATAAAGAGCTTCACAGCAATGCAGGGCCAGTTTTGCTGCCTAATTGGCTTCAGGCTTATGAAAAAGTTTTTACCTTCTGGAGTGTTTTGGGGAATCAAAGGATGAAGAAGAGATGTCAGGCCTTCGTGGGTTTCTCTCTTCCTCCATATATTTCTAACCATTTTTGCATTATATGTTGTGGAGCATAGCTATCATAAAAAGTCTTGAGTCAATATATCTTTACTGTGAAAAGTACCATTTGTCAAAATAAAGTGACCTTCTTTGTTCTACTTGGTTTTTTACTGTTGGATTTTACTTGGATCAATATTAACATTGTGGCCTTTGCTTTCTTTTTATTTGCACTTATTTAATATGTATTTGCCTATATGTTTCTTTTTACCTTCCAAGTAAATATGTCTCAGGGATGTGACCTGGACCTGGCACATAATTAGATTGTTTTATCCAAGTACAGATTCTCCTTAAGAGAATCTATTCCATTTACATTTATTATTATAGCCAAGATATTCAGTCTCGTTTTCTTTCTCTATGATTGCGTATGTATGTATTCTTGTTTATTTTGTTTCCTGTCTTTAGTTGAATATACAGGGAATGCCTTGGCTCACAAACTTCTTTTGGCAAACAATTCACCTTGCAAACTCCTTTACATATCACTCTCTGCTGGTTAGGATTTTATCTGTTCTTCCCCACTGGAGACTATGAAGCTGTCTCAGTGCTTTCTGTGGCTTCATGTACTTGCATGTTCCAGGGTGGTTTGGACACTGTGAGAATTCATAAGAAAGCTGCCTAGGGCTGCCTATCTACTCTGCTCAACTCCTCACCCACTAACCCATCTCATCATCTCCCAGATGTTCGGTCTTCTGAGTCATGATTTGAGCATCCTGAAATTTTAGCACAAACACGTAAACATAAAATGGTAAAGGCAACTGAGGCAGAGGGAAAACATTAACAAAAGCCACTGATCAACAGTGTTTAAAAATAATGTTTACATCTGTACTGAACATGTAAAGACTGTTTCCTTGCCGTTATTCACTTAGCAACACAACTATTTCCACAGCATTGGCGTTGCATTTTGTATTAGCAGCCATCTAGAGATGATTGAAAGTACGTGGGAAGGTGTGAGTAGGGCATATGTAAACACCAAGCCATTTTATTTAAAGAACCTGTACATCTGAAGATTTTGGAATCCAAGAGGATCCTGGACCAAATCCCTCAGCCCTGCACACTGTCCCTGAACGTAGCCTGTCCTTTCGTGGGCTCTGCTCCTCTAGACAGGATGCCTCCTTCCCACCTTGCCCAAATCCAGGCCACTGTCACCCCACACAGGTCTGGCACAGCCTTTCTAACTCCCAGGCAGGCTGACTTCTGGATTTCTCCTGTCTCTGTCCCCCACAGGAAGTTACCCAAGTGCTGTAAGCCATTGTCTTGCATCTGTGGTAGCTTCATCACAGTAAACTTGGGAAGACATGCCTCGCGCTGGTCACCTTTCAGAGGTGGGATCACTCAGAGCGGGGATGGGACTCAGACTTCCTTCCAGGATGCGTGGCCTCAGGGGAGGTGCCCAATCTCTCCAGGGCTGTTCTCTTACCTGGGGCTCTGTGTCCATCTCCTCACCCAGCAAGGGCACATTGGCAGCTTGTTCCACAGCAGAGCCTGCGACAGAGCCCAAGTATCTGGTTTCATTGCTGCCAGATTGTCTTGTTGGTATCCCCCACCTCCTGTTTTTGTCTGCCCAGAACCAAAATCAGCGCCTGACGCAGGGTAGTGCCTGAAGAGGAAAAGAGTGTCCTCCCTGTATCATCTGACACTTCTCCCTGCCTTCCAGTATAATACCATCACGCTCCGTCCTGCTGGGACATGTGGGCTGGGGCTGGGGCAAGAGATGAGTGTTCCAGATACAGGATCTTGCTAAATCACTGAGTTGACCAGGCTAGGTTTGAACTTGCAGTCCTCCTGCACCAGCTTCCCAGAGTGCTGGGATTACAGGCATGTGCCACAACACCTGACTTATTGCTTTATTTTTAAAACTGTTTGAAAAACTGCCAAACCATGCACATCAAATGCTCTGCCCTCCACCCTCTCTGCCATGATTATCAGCCCAGGCTGGCAACCAGTCCCTGCAATTCCTGGCCTCACCCAGGGTGGGGGCCAATAGGGAACCCTGTGAAACTTCTTTTGCACCCTGATCACATGTTTATGTTTCCCTCCAGAAATCAACAAAGCAGTAACAAGCACCATTTAATAGAAACCCTGGCTGAATTTTGATAGCTAATACCTGCAAATAACTCTGTTCCCTTCTTGGAATAACTAACCAGGGGCCGACCCAGGCTTCCTCTGATGAAATAAATTCTTCCTATTCAGGAAGCGAATTCTGATGACCAGAATTGCATGAGTCCGTGGTATGTTTCCGATCATTGGGAGTTCTCTTGATGTTGGCTCTTTTTTTCCAGTCCTGTAAAGAGCTTGTTGGAACTGGACACAGAAGAGTTGAGTCAAATTCCTCCAGGTAATTTTGAATGTTCAATCGACAAGTTCTCTGCATGATCCGAGGCTGAACCACCCACCCTCTGCCCCATAGAGTGAACTTAGATATCTGTTATGGTTGATACATTGTGTCAACTTGGGGAGTCTAGAGGTTTGGCTAAGTCAGCAATTGTAAATCTTGGGGTAAAATGGACATGTCCTTACCCTTCTGGGATGTTGTTTATTGTGTTAATTTGGGAAGTTTAAAAGGTTAACTATGTGATTCAGAAGGGAGTTGGAGTGCCTATTTGTATTCATCCTGAGCCTGTGGAAGAGGAAGGCATGGAGATTCTGTGAGTGTTACACGCCCCCCCCCCCGGGTGGGGGTAGGCTGTTTACAATATAAGGGAAGAGAAGAGGCTGCTTGCAGCCATTCCTCCCTTTTTGCTGGTTGTTTTGCTGCTTTCTGCTGCCATGAACAGTTTGCCCTCTGCCATGTGCCACTCTGCCTCTGAACCAGCCAAGTATGGACTGAAACCTCCACAAACTGTAAGCTAAATAAACCTTTCCTTCCTTCGTTTTTGGCGTTGGGTATTTTGTCTTTGCAACGAGAGAAAAGTAACCAAGACAATATCACAGAGTAACTATAGAGTAACTACATAATTTTTATAAGAAAGTCATTACCAGCAGGACTTGTGGCTGACTTTGGATAGCATAATCAGTGGGATCCATAATATGTAAAGAGCTCTTGAGAAGCAATGAAAAAGAAAGGAAAGCCAATTGGGAAGATGTAGAAAAAGTAATGAGCAGGGCATCCACAGAAAAACAAATACAGTAATTAGTAAAAATATGAAAAGACACCCAGCCTTGCTATCAGTTAAAGAAATACAAATTGAAATAAGGGTTTTTGGTTTTGTTTTCATTTTATATTGAAAAAGACAAAAAAGGTTAACAATATATGGGGTCTAGTGGGAAGGCCGGGATTAGAAGGACCTGTTGATTAAACTCTGAATTGTGGATGCTCCTTGATAGCAATTATACACATGGGAACTTATCTAAGTGCCAAACACATAAGTGTGCAAGGGTAGATATAAAGGATATTCACTATGACATTCTTTTTAACAGCAAATTTTAGGAACACTACCCCTCCCCCAAAAAGAAAAAGAACCAAGCCCAGAAATTTCGACAGGGAACCACTCCTAGACCTTTCATTCCAAAGTGTTTAAAACTCTTTTGAGCATAGATAAAGTAGAAAACTTTCAAATGGTCTTTTTAAAGCAAGTGCATTTATGCCAATATCTGGTGAAAGCTTTAGAGAAATAACTTTTATAAATATCAAGGGGGAAGATCCAAAGTCAAATATAAGCAAACAAAATTCAGAAGTGCGTGCGCACATGTGCGCGTGTGCGCACACACACACACACACACACACACACACGTAAAAGAGTCAAAAGCACATTAAAAGACTACCCTAATCAAAGCCAAGAGGGCCTCAACACTAGGAAATATGTTAATATAATTGATTATATTATTTAACCTAGGGGGAGAAATCAAAGAATTGTTTCCCTTTTTAGGGAAGTATTTGATAAAATGCCTAATAGGGCATTGAATAAAATGAGAAGAGATGGAAATGTCTTTAATATAACAAAATACCAATCTCATCTGACCTCTCACTTATTTGGAAAATGTGGGGAAGCTTTTTTGTTTGTTTGTTTTTGTTTTTTAGCACTAGGAATTGAACCCAGGACCCCAGGCATGCTAAGCAAGTTTTCTACCAAGTACATGCTATCTGCAAGCCAAAGAGAGAATACCCAGGAGGATCCAGCCCTGGAACACTTGGATCTTGGACTTCCAGCTTCCAGAATATGAGACAGCATATGTCTATTGTTTAAGCCCTTTAGCTGCGGTATTTGTTGTGGCAGCCAGAGCAGACCTGTTTAGGGAGTAGCTTGCAGGTATAAAGTATCTCGCTGATGGAGAGCATCTTGTTCATGAAGAGTACTGTATCTTTCTCATGGAGAATATCTGCTCATGGAGAGTGTCTTACTCATGGAATATCTTATTCCTGTAAGCATCTGGTCATGGGGAGTATCTGCATATGGAGAGTATCTTGATCATGGAGAGTATCTGCATATTGAGAATATCTTCTCATGGAGAGTATCTTGCTATTGAACATAGTGGGCTCTCTCAGAAGTCTCCCTACTGCCCACAGGAAGCAGCTACTGCCCACAGAACCTACTTTTTGCCCTGCCCTGGCCTTGACCCCATCTCCTCTCCCTTCTCCTTGCTTCTTATATCTGAGACTCTCCAATCCCAGCTCTGTCACTTCCCGCTGGTCTGCCAACCCTTCACACCCAGTCATTGTGAGCTCCTTGTCTCTGACTTCACCAGCCACTCTCAGTCCTGTCTGGTGCTCTGACCTTGACTGCCCAGCCCTCCCGAAATACCCTCCTGTCTACACTAAGTAACCTGGCCCTTCTCACCCACCACCCTTACCCACCAATACTGTGTGTGTCTGGGAAGCAATCGCCAGCAGTGAGCACAGTAGCTGAGGAGACAGTGGAAGAATCACAATTCCTGGTTGGAGGCCTGGAGCTGCCAGGAGGAGGATGTGATCTGTGTCACAGAGAAAAGCAGGGAGGAGGAAAAGACTCCTTCAGGCCACCATCTTGGAACCCAAGAGAGAAACTATCTTTTGGGCACTTTCTTGGACATGTCTCTGGCCCCAGAAAATTCTCCAAAAGCAGTCATGTACTTCATAGTCCTTTCCTTCTCTGCACCATTTTAGACTGTGGAGTATTTTGAGAGAAATTTAATCCTTATGTTCCAGATTCATTTATACTGAAATCATCAAAACATTTTTGCCGTCTAAGGGGATTTTGGATGTTCTTTTTATAGATCCATTTAAGCCATTTTTGCTTTGAATCATGATCCAGCAACTCCAAATGAATTCTGACAATCTCCTGTCCCTAGGCCCCCCATCTTGTCCTGTTTCATTGTTGAAACGCTCAGGAATTGAGAAAGTGGGAAAAGTGGCCAACTGCACTTCCCTTTCCTCTGTACTGAGTCTGACTGTGCTGCAGCCATGCCCACTCCCAAGGGCCCAGAGGGGCTGAGCCCACTGTGCATGGCTTCTTGGCCACCCCACATGCATGGCGTTCACTGGCCCAGATCACAGTGTAAACTCTGTGCAGGGCCTCAGCTTAGCCAATATTGCATGTTCCGTGTGTGGCATTTTGCACCCACCACTGGGGTCTTGATTTGAGAACTATCAAATACTCATGAGGCTAGGTACTCCCAAGAGGTCATGTGTGACAGTGCAGAGTGGCCCAGAATCTATGAGAGCCAGGTAGTCCATCCAGAGTGGTGGAGCTTGACCCCTGTGATATTTTTCAGAGCTGCCCCAGGTGAGTCCACCATGCAGCCAGGTGAGATGCTGATTCAGCCCGGTGCTATGCTCTCTGCTGGCTGTGATGTGAGGAGGAAAGCACTCGGGGGACTGAGGTGCTGGCATCCATAGAAACATGTCTAGAGGTACTTTGCTCAAAACCTGCCCAGGGGTCATGCACAGTGTCATGTTGAGATCATCTGTACGCTTCCCCTTAGTGGCTGGCTTTTAACCCTGTGTCTCCCCAGCAGCACACACACTTCTCAGGGCCAGGACCATGTCTCACAGATTGGGACATAACAGGAGGCGGCACAGGAAAGCAGTCACCAGAGGAACCCCAGGGATAGAGTCTCTGTCTTTGAAAGTCAGCTCCACCCCACAGAGCCCATGAAGAACGTGTACCAAGCCTGGCCATGCTTGCTTCTGCCAGTATTGAGTCAAAGGACTCTGCTTGGCCAAGTGTTTGGGGACTTCCTCTACGTGCCTCCAGGCCCCTGACTCACAGAGCAACTGAATGCTGCAGTGGGGCTAAAGGGATGGCACAGGGTTACAGGTCAGCAGGAAGGACACCATGGCCACTGATACCACATACCTGAAGTTTGGTGAGGGAAAGAACTTGCATTCAGACTGCCCCAAATGCATCCCCAGGATCAAAGCCCAGAAGTTGGGCCCTAGATGAGAGTTCTGCCCAGGGTAGCTGCCTTGCAGCTGAGCCACTTCTGCAGTAATTCCAGGCTCTGAGGCGTGGACACCCACATCTCCAACTTCTCCTTTCTGTAGTATGCTCAGGAGACAGATGACTCAGCCAGCATCCTCCTCCCGCCATACCCCATCACCCCCCCAGCAGGGGCAGTCGCCATTCCAAAATGTACTGGAGGCTCCTCAAGAGTGTCTGGCTGGCTCACTACCTCTGAACTTCCCAATAAGCTCCTAGGAAGAAAGTGCTAATGGGGATTCTCCTTGCTTAGGTGACAGGGTCACTCAGGGTCACTCTGAGGCTCTGGGGTCTGTGCAATAAGGGGCCAGGTGTGGAGGGTAGAATAGGCTCTCAAGGGCAGCAAGGGACGTCCTTGTCCCTTGTCTGTTTTAGATGCAAAGCAGAAGGAAGTAGGTAAAAAAGGACAGTGTGACCCTGGGCAGATTGTCATCCAAAACCCCTTTATAGAAACCCAGTTCTTACCTCATTCTGAGAACTCAATGCTTGTCCTGGACACTCTCTTATTGCTGGGACAAAGTACTCAGCACTCACAGTTTAAGGGGGGGGCTTATTTTGACTGACAGTTTCAGTCCATGGTCAGCTGACTCCAACATAGGAACAGGGTGCTAGATGGGCCTGGGCAAGAGGAAAGGTACTCAACCTATGACAACCAAGAAGCAGAGAGAGAAGGGAGGCACCAAGGCGGGAAATACACCTACCCAGGTCATAGCCCCAGTGACCCGCCTCCACCAGGCCCACATCTTAACAGCACATTACACTAGAAATTCACCAGTGAATTAATCCACTAGAGTATAGCACCCTATGATCCAATCATCTTCCAAAAACCCACCTCTGAACACCTGAGATTTTAGGGGTGGGTAGCCTAGATCTAAACCACAGAAATGCTCCTGCTGTGGACTGAACTGTGTCCTCTGCTGTAGTAGGAATGTAGTCAGTGTCCCCCAAAGTGCCTTTGTTTGAAATCTAATCCATATTATGAAGGATTAAGAGGGAGGAAATTTGGTCAACTATGATGCTTAAAGTTAGAACCCATGGGAGGTGATCCAGGTTACTTGAGGTCACCAGGGTAAAGTCTCATGATCGGACCTTGGTGGCTTTGTAAGAAGAAGAAGAGAGGCCAGGCAGAGACACATTGCCCATCTCTCACCACATGATGCCTTGTGCCATCTCAGGACTCTGCCAGCCAAAGGGCCATCACCTTGGACCTCCAGAACCACAAACCAAGGTAAACCTTTTATCCAAGTCAACCTGCCTCAGGTATACCATTGTAGCAACAGAAAAGAGACTGATATACTCCTGTCAAATTTGTGTGCTGAAGTCCTGACTCCTGGTGTGGAGCAGGTAGGGCCTATAGTGAGGCAGTTAAGGTTAAATGACGTCGTAGAGATGGAGCTGAGGGCCCAGCAGAACTTTGGCTTTACAAGAGAGGAAGGAACATGAGGAAGCTGGCTCTCTCTGCCTCTGCATGTGAGGACATAGAGACAAGGGGACCACATCCAAGCCAAGAAGGATGCCTCACCTGGAAATTAATCTACTGCAACTGGGACCAGGGACTTCTGGGTTCTAGAACTGTAAGAAAATGAACGTCTGTTGTTAACACTACCCAGTCTGTGGTATTGTGTCATGGCTGCCCACGTAGACTATAACAGCTTTCCTTGTTTGGCTAATAAGAATTCATCTGTGTACAGGAGTCAGGTGCTCAGAACACTTTCCTACCTGTATCTCTTGAGTGTCTGTCATGGTTTATATCTAGCTGTCCCCCCAAAAGGTTCATGAGCTCATTGTGGGGCTTTGAGAAGTGACTGGATCATGGGTGTGTGATACTGGATTAGTCCACTGATTGATTTAGCATACTTTGAGGTGTGGGTGATGGCTTTACTGAAGAGAGAAGATCCACACTGGGTGTGGGTGGTGCCAACAAATAGGCTTACAGCATGAATGGAATAAAAAAGGGAAAAAAAGAGAAGCCTTCCTGCTCCCTGCCTGTCCTGCCATAGATGGTTTCTCCTCTGCCACACCCCTGTGCCACTCCACCGTGCCTTGGAGCCAGCCAACTATGGATTGAAACCTCTACAAATTGTGAGCTAAAACAAATCTTTCCTCCTTTAACTTGTGGGTGTTGGGCATTGTGTCTCATCAAGGAGAAAATAACAAAGACACTTTCTATTCCAGGAGCCAGACCAACTTCACATTTCCCTCGTCCCCCGCCATCCACAGTCTCACCTTCCCTAATTTCAGTTACCTAAGATCAACTCCAGTTGGAAAATATTAAATGGAGACATCCCAGAAAGAAACAATTCATAAATTTAAATGACACACCACTCTGAGCATCAAGATGAAATCTTGCTGTCCTACTCATCCCTCCTGGATATGACTCATCCCTTTGTCAGCACATCCACATCCCATACACTACCCAATTGTTAGCACTCAGCCACTTTGGTTATCAGATCGACTGTTGAGGTATTGCAGTACTTATGCTCAAATAACCCTTCCTTACTTAATAATGGTCCCAAAGTTCCAAAGTAGTGATGCTGGTGATTCAGATGCGCCAAGGAGAAGTGGTAAAGTAGCTCCTTGAAGTGAAAAGGTGAACATTCTTGACTTCATAAGGAAAGGGAAAAAAAGGATGACCGCTGAGGTTGCTAGGATCTACGGTACAGAAGACTTTTTGGAGAGAAAGAGGAAGACCACATTCTTATAACTTTTACTATAATATTTGTTATAATTGCTCTATATTATAACTTTTAATCTCCTATGGCATAACCTATGCCTAATTTATAAATTAGATTTTTATCATAGGCCTGTAACCACTGAGGATAAAGGAAGTCTACTGAATTTTCAGTACACCAAAGTTACACTTTAGGACCAGTTCTCAGCACAGCGGTTCATTCCATGTGGGCACTTGAAATTGAAGCCCATTTTGCAGCCTGAAAATTGAGAACAGAGCTGTTAAGCAAACACCTAGAAGTCCAAGGACCATTCCACATGAGACCTCCTAGTGGCCCTGGTCACCTTGCCACAGTAGGGGGAGGCAGAGCTGCCTCTGATCACAGAGGCCTCATTTCCTGTCTGTGGAGGGCTACAGCTGCCCTCGTTTTGACCTCAATTTTCCTTCAAATGTAGGTTCCTGGACAGATGTAGAACCTGATGAATGCGGAGTTCCACCATGCACAGTGCCCAGCCAGGGTCTGGGTCCCATCCATTTACTACAGCATAAACGAACAACTGACCAAAGGAAATGAATGGGCTAAAGAGGCCCAAGAGGCAAAGAGAATTCCACCTCCCTGCTGGTGATGCACTCCCGCACTTTCTCAGCAGCCTTCCAGAAAGGGACCGTGCTGGGCCAGCCTAAAGACTGCGCACGGAACAATGGCTCTCTCCCTCCCAGTTCCCGGAGCGTACATACCTGGGCCTCAGCCTCGAGAAACTAGATCCCACAAGACAGCTAAGCCTTGGGATGCCTGTAATTCCTTGGCTAATGCTTCGCTTAATTAAGACATCGACTTTAATGGCACTCTCACCGATTACTTCAAGAAATGGCAGGTCTGTAAGCTGATATTTCCTGGTATGCACAGATATCATGATGAAATCTCCGAGTCATCGTTTCAACACAGGAAGTTATAGGCTACCTGGGGCAGCGCTGGCCCTGCTGCACAATTGGCCCGCTGTTACCAGCGACATTTAAGAGGCTGAGGCATCCATGTTTCCCAGGAGTTGGTCGGGAGGAAGAAAAGGATCAATTGAGTATTTTAGCTCTGCATATAGACCTTCTCAATGTTTGGTTTGCTTTGATGCAAAGGAAAAGTAAGCTGTATACATTTGAACTCGCTTTATCTTTTCCAGACTTCTGCCATGCATC